>JAOSBP010000002.1:1772989-1786124 GCA_027563825.1 Erythroxylum mucronatum | reverse complement strand
TTGGACTTAATTATAAAGTTTGAGAAACTTTGGGGATCAAATATGAGATATTTGATTTTATTAAAATTAAATTAATTAGAATTAGAATTTGATTTTAAATATAATTAAAGAGATTTAATTTTAATAAAAGACTGTTATGATTTTTTTTATTTAAAGGGAAGAGTTTTTTGGAAGCTAGCACTTTTTGTTTTCTACCTCTCAAATCAATTTGAGAATTGTTTTGTAGATATCATCAGAGGCTGGACACTTAAACAACTCGTGATTGATCAATCGGAAAAAGTTTCAAAGATTTTTTCAACAGAAAACCGAATAAGGTACCATTTCTAAATCGATTTATATTTATTCAAGTTTATTCAATTATCGAGATCCGCTCGAAATCTGTAAATTTTTTATTTTCCACTGCGCCCATGATTTGATCACGATCGGATTCCAACAGATATTATATTTCGACCCAATTTGAGATGATAAGTTTGCTTCCCAATTAGGAAATATAAAGATACAGAGTCTCGGTTAAACCCCAGGAACGTTACCAGCAAATTACTGTCCATTGAAGCTGTCAGCTAACAGTTTTTGCTTCAAACTGGCTTACGTGAACGATCCTACACCAATCACTTCTTAATTTGTCAATTTGTTTTACTAGAGTTTGATGCTTGAAAAGAAGGTGAGGCATGAAATACGCAACTTCTATGAAGAAAAATCGAGGTATCTGTAAAAGAATAATGAGATTTGACATATCAGATTCATAGCTGGTGTGATGCACATAGTATTGGTGAAACATGGTCCTTGTTTCTTTTTCGAAATTTGGGCCCACGAGAGAGATTGATTATACTAAACCATTTTTCTGTGAAAGCCCGAATCCAAAACACCAGCAATGGATAATGATGGCAAAAGGTTCGGATCTAATGCAGAATTTGCACGGCCTACCCTTACACTTAACCTTTTCTAATGCTATTTTTACAAAGGAAGCTGAGATTTTTGAGTAAACAAAATGCACTGTCATAGAAGCTGAAAATACACGGATCCAAGACACACCCGAAATCGTTTTTTACCTCCTCGACATCAGTCAGCGCATGACCTGAATTGAAGTAAAGTGGAAACAGAAACTGATAATAGTGGAAAACGTGGGGACACAGACAGGAGATGGCATGACATTTAGACAGACACATGGTTTGCACGAATCTATAACAAGATATCACGTAATAATGAGGATTGTGGAAATGTCTTCGGGATGGTACCTAAAATTCTGGATTGTCTAATGGATCTTGGGTGTCTGAATCGACTGTGGTCCAACTTCATTATTTTACTGGCTAAGAGTCAACCCTAAATGATTACTGTACAAAAATAAAGAACTGACACTTCCTTCTTCCTCAGTAGCATAATTAGCACCATCTTCACCTCAGACGCAGTGAAATGGTTTTCAGGTCTCCTGGTACAACTGACCTGTTATGTACTAAACAACTACCCTTTGGTTTGGTTTGTATGGGCCGTGGAGCCACTTGTTCGTACCCTTTATTAATGTTAGGAGACAAGAAATTGGATGAATCACTCGATCAGACTTTCCTCTCCAACCCGTCCAACACAGTCATGCACATTTGTTTTTCTTTTTTGGTATGATTTCTGGTTATTCAATCTCGTCCTTTACTGGTTCTTCGTCAGGGGAAAAAAAAATTCAACTCGTTAGACAGAAAACCATCATTTCGTCCTCTATGTCCCCTCCATCCAGCTTCCCATTCATGAAGGAGAAAGAAATCATAACTACAGATGGCAATTCAGGCTCAGTCTGATCGGTTTAATTCGAAGTTAACAAGCTAAACTTGTATTGATTAGATTCGGGTTTGCAGGCCTGACCTAACCCTCCATTTTATAAACTATTGCACAATGTAAAATCTTATCTTTGGCCTAACTGTAAAATCTTATCTTTGGCCTAACCTTCCATTTTATAAGCTATTGATCAATGTAAAATCTTATCTTTGGCCTAACCCTGCATTTTGTAAGCTATTGCACAATGAAAAATCTATCTTTGGCCTAACCCTCCATTTTATATAAGCTATTGCACAATGAAAAATCTCAACTTTTTAACAAATTAGAATGGATTAAGTTAATATTATGATATAAATGCCACATTTTCTTGATTTATTAGAAGCTTAGACAAAATTACAGTTAACAACATGAAAGAAAAATAGATATTTAGTTCATGGCAATGACTAAAAACTAAAAGATTAGATAAATAAAATTTTGTGTTCATAAATTGTTAGTAAATCAGCACTTGAGTAGAGTTAACTCGGTTGAGGACTCAGTATAGTCCGTTTGCCAACTCGGCCTTCCAAGGGTGAACTCTAGGTTAAGCAGCACAGCTGGTGGTGAAAAGGAGCTACTCTCCAACCTATCTTTCTCACTACTAAACACATGGAGGGCTTCCTTGGGATCGTCCTCCTCATCCTCCTGATAAAAGAAAAGAACATCAGCCATAGTTTTAGTTACAAACTAGCTAGTTTTTGTTTTTTTATTGATAAGCTCTGTACCTTGGTATGAGAAATATTGAAGTGAGAAAATGTCAAACCCTCATCAGAATATGATCTGTGCTCATCGTTTCTCTCTGGTGATGATGACCAAGAACCCCTGTTCAAGAAATTGGCAAGATATCAGTAACCAGTAAATCAGTGATGATGATTATAAATATTAAAAGCAACAGAGAATAACGATCATACAGGTAAAAGAACGTTTATTTCTTCTGGGTCCTTTATCTTCTGGTTTTTCATATTGTCTAGAGGTAAAACTATGGTTCCTGACTCTATCAACTAAAGACACGACTCTTCGAAGAGTGGGAATTGGGAATAACTAGCCTTTTTAGCCGGATTAAAATATGGCATTGAGATTTGGACCTTGACCTTAACGTACCCGCATAAATGGTGATGAAGACAAGGATAAAAATCTAATGTCTGTTAAAGCTACCAAGTAAATCACCATTTACTCACTGCCCTAGAAACCCTAGTTGAAGACCATTAAGATCTCATCTAAAGCAAGAGACTTTTAGGGGTCAAACCTGTTATGTTCCAGGAACAAGGACAAAACATATTGTTGACTCCATAATCAAGGCATTAACTTGTGTGAAACTAACCACATTGCTTTAAAGCATAGTTTGAGGATGGGATTTTTGATAGATATCGAAATGATGGAGATGATAAGATTGCAGATACTGACAACAAGAAACAAGAACCAATAGTATAGGGAAGGTAGCAGCAGTAGAAGCTAGAGCACTCACTTCTGGTTTTTCTGCAAAATCGGTAGTGGTGGTGAAGTTGGTGGTGGGTTGAGAGAACTAGAAGAGTTGTTGGTATCAGCTTTTCTACGAGACAACAGTGCATCCACGTCAGCTGCTCTCGCCCCTACTTGCTGGTTCATACCCACATCTGTTCGTGCTTGACCTACAAATACAATCACAGTTTCTGATGAGCCATGACTGTCACTCTTCATCAGAATCGTAGAAAAATAATTCATATTGACTCAGGTCAGTCCAAGACGCAAAAACTTGCAGAAAGAAACAGTAAATGGGTTCATAAGTTTCGTTCACGCTTCCATCACTATACTAGAAGAAAAAGGAATAGCACTTGAAGGACAAGATTCTAATTTTTACCTGATCCTCTGTCAGTGCTCTTCACTGTTCTATACATCTGCATGAACATCCACATGAAAGAAAAAGGAAAAGAAATCAGAAAGGTGAATAATGCTAAGATTACTACTTTGTAGATGCCCTTTTGTCCTTACAACTTGTCTTACATTCCCATAGTCCCACTACTTGTTAATAATGGGATTGGAATGCATAGAGATAAACTCAGAGAAGTGGGAAATCTGAGTACGGGAATCTCAAAACTGTCTATCCATCCACACACAAGTTCAAAGAAATGAAGATTGAACACAGACACACAGTAACCCCACCTGCAAGTGACTCTTCACGTGAGCTAGGGTTAGATCCTTCACATTCATCAGCTCTAATACTGATTTTGGGGTTGCTCCTGCGACGTATGCCAGAGGAATAAGTAATCTTGTTGGCATTTATAAATCGAAAGTACAGCTAAGATGCTTCCTTCCATAACAAACATGGAAAAATTTGAGATGTGGAATATGTTTTTGTACTTACTTTCGTGGCCACCAAGAAGCTGGACGGCATGAACAAAATGCGCATGGAGTGTTGTGGTCCATCTCATTCTAGGAGCCCTTATGCTTCTTCTCACACCACTGATCACTCTTCCATCTCTCTTGAACTCGCGGCCATAGATTTGAGGCTGACGGTGGTAATGGTAGTGATGATTTCTTGGAAGTTGCGGAATTGGAGAACCCGAATCAACCATGTCAAATCCTAACCTCAAACTTGGCTCATTTCGACCAAAACTATAACTCCTCTCTTGGTTAAAGAAACCATTTTCATGACTCAAATCGCTTCCGCTGCTACCAGAATCAGTAGTAGAGCTCCCATCACTATGCAGTGCTTTTCTATTTAACCCTCCAACATAACCCACTTCCTTTACTCCACAATCCGAAACAGATGGTGGGCTGATCTGCAATGAAAGATCAGGAAAAGTAGCCGATGCAGTTCTCATTACCGGGTTGGAGCTCGGAAACATGAGGGATGAGGGGATCTAATTCAGTCAAGCCTGTTTAGGAGCAGTGGAATACAGATGAAAGTGAAAAGCAAAAGCCAAGAACTAGTTATGGACTTTGGAGGAAGAGCTATGGGGGCGAGTGATAGATGAAAAGGCACGGGAGCTGTAATTGTATGATTATATCATGAGTGCCTTATGATTTGCATGGAGATTGAGAGAGAGGGGAGTAAAGTAAAAAAGAAGCAATAGGGTCCTTTTAATAGGATAGCTAAGGCGTTAGTAGATAGAAGATCGGAGCAAAAGGTACAAAGAAAGGTTAAGGAATTGCAGACAGAGTACTAGTCAGATTATCTATAAACAAGGCAATAAAAAGATGACGATGATAGTAACAAAGTTTTTCCTAGGGATGATAGTTAAAACCAAAAGTTAGGGAAAAGGGTAAGTTGAACTTAAGAACACAGGTAACGAAAAGGAAAGCAGCAGAGAGATAAATGGAGAGTGCTTTGACAGGAAAACAAAAATCAGTGCTGTTCGATGGAATATTTGGAAGAGAATTTAACTGAGTCTTCACTTTCTTCCTGCCCTTTTCCAAGCTCCTCCAGGTAGATGGATTGCGACCTTTTTTTTTTTAATCTTTCATTAGGTTTTATTTTATATTTATTGTGATCTCTAGGCTTTTTGGCCTTGAAAGGAACATTCTCCCTTATACTTTGTGAACTAAATTATGTTACGACCTATATATATATATATATATATACCTTTTTTATTGTAGAAAATAACAACTTAACATAATTAAGTCATTTCACTTACCAATATAAATAAATATTTATCTCATATAATTGTATGTCTAATAGGGCGAACCCTCGTGCACAATGTTCCCTGTTTGAGAAAGCCGGAAGAGAGTCATCAATTGTATTAAGTCTTTTTTTTACATTTAACAAAAGTTGTTTCCGTAATTTGAACTCATATATTTTAAGTCATAAAAGAGTAACCTTACAATTGTATGTCTAATACTGGAAAATAAAAATGAAAATGTATTTAATGTTTTATTTATTATTCAAGTTATTCAATATAATTTATTTTCATATATAAAAAATGTTTTTAAAGGAAATTCGAGTCGAGTTTAAGATTGATCACTTTTATACTTAAAATGCATTTTAATTTGAATTTTGTATCATCTTTACATCCATTCAATAAATAACTCTTGATTTAAATATAATATAGTAATGATATCATAATTAATGCATTTTCATATGATAACTAAGGATAAATCTAAAATACAACAAAAGAGGAAAGCTGAGTTTCAATTTATTAAAGACGATTTTGAGAATACTTGGTAAGGGTAGTATACAATATGTTCAAACGATTTTAAGGGTTTATCCTTTGAAAATTATGAACGTTAGGGCTTTATATGTGTTTTAAATTAAGGTTATTACGTAGATCCCCATCCTGGTAACGTGAGATTAAGGTTATTCCATTTCACAAACAAGCATTGACCCACACGTTTGTTGCAGACAAAAAGGAAAAATATTTATAAAAAAAAAGATTATAAGAAAAAGTACTAAACCTTCTTGTTTATTGGCCATGGAGTGTGCCTTAAACACGAATCCAGATTCTTTGTCCAATATTACTTTGTCTTATTTTGTCTTATAGAATCTCAGCCATTTATTTTGCGGGACTCACGCGGAACCTACATAAATAAATAGTTGAGATTTATTAGACACAATAAGATACCTTAATATTGGACAAAGAATCTAAAGTCTTTAAACACTTAGCCTAAACCGACCATTTGGTTGCCAGCTAAGCCTAAAGTCTAAGTCAAACAGTGTCCGACTCAACGTGTAAGAGTGGTCTAAGTCTTCTTCTTATTTCTTAATTCAGTCTCAGGACACGCACGTAGGAACTTTGCCAATAAATATCGAGCTGTACACGTGCGAACCCCACACTCTAGCCATAGGACTATACGATTTTGATTACGCTAAGAAATATAAATTCATAGAGTGGAAGACATAGTGTTTTATTCTAATTTAAGAAATTTCAATAATTTATTTAATTATTTAATAAAAAATATAGAGTTTTACTGCAGGTTAAGAGAATTTAAGAAAATTCTTTAAAATTTTAAAAATTATAATTTAAAACTTTTATTTTAAAATTTATTTAAATTATAATAAAATACGTAATTATCATTCGTAAATCAAATATTGTTTATATTATAATTCAATTTATTTTTTAAATTCAAATCAAACTTATTACATATGATTTAAATTAATAATTTGAAATAAAATCAATTTTATTTCATGTTTGCCAAAATTAATAATTAAATTAAATTATTATATATTATATATACTATTTTGATATTAGTTTTTTTAAAATTAAAAAATAAAAAACTAAAAAAATTAGTAATTTTTACTATATATATATATATATATAGATAACATTTTAGGGGGTGGAGTCGTATAACGTAAGAGGACCGAGAGGTGTCACAGGTCTCGGGCATGCCACTCTATCTGCACTGATTTCTGAAACTTCATACCCCACGCGCTTTGCTACTCACCCCCATGTCAGGTATGCAAGGATAAATATAACGCTATGAATATTTATGATGTTATGTTGTGACCTGTGAACTAGTCTTACTCTATTTTTTCACTTAAAGAATTAAAAGTTTTAGAAACGAGTCAATGAATGTTTCAATCCAGGAATACTAGTTGGTCTATACCTTTTTAGTCTTTCGCAGCACTAGCAGTTGTGGGAGAGGCCTATTCAAGGCATTCGATAATTTTTACAAGATGATATCTCATCTGTGGCGGTCTTACCTTAGATTTTTGTTTGTTTTCCTTTTTCACCAAAAAAAGAAAGAGTTAATCTAATTAATAATTCAGAAAAAATATTTTGAGAAGTACTTAAGAAATTAAAATGTTCGTTAAAATCATATAATCAATTTCATTGGATATTAATAAAAATTTAAAAATATTTAATAACCTTTTAGTCATATATTTTATATTAATTATTATACAATAACAACAATAATCTAATAAAAGTCCCCGTGAATGTAGGGTCTAGGAAGATTAAAAAATATGCAAATTTACTCTTAATTGGTTGAGATGTTGTTTATGATAGATCTCCTCTCACATACACAAGCGCGCGCGAGAGCGTTCCCTGAATATAGAGTTTAAAGAGATTCAAAAATATGCAACTTTCCTCTTAACTAGCAAATAATTTATTTCTGATAGACCCCCCTCCTCTTTTATAAACATGTGCGCGCCCATACACAACCAAAACTCGATTACAAGAAAATTTTTAAGTTACGTAAGGAAATGCTTATATCAAATAACTAAAGGGAATGAACTACGTGTAAAAGGATAATACCAATCATAAGGCATAAGATCCGGAAAAAAAAACACGTCATCAGTAAGTTCCAGCAAAGACGTATTATTCTTAATCACTCCATTCCATTTTTTTAGTCTTCCTTTTTTTCTTATAATTCTTAAATATAATTATCTCGTATTTTTTCATTGAAATATTTGAGAGTCTCCTTTTGACATATCCAAACTACTTAATCTTTATCTCTCTTAATTTCTTACTAATATTAGTCACATTTAATTATCTCTTACTATAATATTTATTATCTCTTCTACTAAAGTTGTACATCCAATATACCATCTTTCTCTCGTTAATTCAAATCATAAATTTTTTATTTGTTAATGTAGGACGAGTTTTTGCAAAAATTCAATATTAAAATTTTTAACACTTAAAAATTTAAAATAGACAGGGAGACGTTTGTTTATAAAGAAACATTAAAGAGGAAATAAATGTTTCTACATAAAAAAAGAAGAAATTTATAAAAATGCCACCAACAAAGATATCTAAGAGCGTGTAGAAATAGTGCGCGTGGAGCGGTACCCCAACACCTAAAACGCTCAAATCAGGGGAGACTGTCTTGTCCAATTTATAACAATTATAATCATCCCAATATTCTCGTCTCCATGTCCAAATATTCCACGGCCAAGCCCACCTGTCGAGCCCCAACCGCGCGTGGAATAAAAACATGCCATATTCCTCGGCGTCAACATGTGGTTCTGGTCACGTGACTTATGGACGTGACCTTGTCTAGGTCCATATGGCATATGCTCTCTCTCTCTCTCTCTCTCTTCAATCCTCCATTTCTGAATAGAGCTCGCAAACCCACGAGTCTCCGTTTTGTTTATTAATCTCAAGTTCTTATTATTATAAACAATAAGAACAATAATAGTTTTCGAAGCCATGGTCAGCGCCTGATGCGCTCTAGATTCTCCGGGAAATGGGTTTCCCTTTTTTTTAATTATATTATTGCCTTGTTATGCGATTTTGCTTGTTATGTGGAATATGCGGTCAACATGCCCCCCCTGTGGCTCATCTCCGGTGTTGTCAATTGCTTTGGCCCGCTCTATATTCCATATTCTTTGTGTTTGTCTTATGAGAACCAACTTGTGCTAGCCTGCACATAGAAATATTTATTTATATATATTTTTAAGAGATAATTAAACCCTGAATAAAAGATACATAACTTCCGTGTAATTTTAGATTTTATTTAATAAATTAATAATTTAGAATAAATAACAAACTTGATTTACAAATAATAAATCTGTTAACACATAAAATCTATGTTCACGCAACCTTTAGAAGCATATATAAGTGTTAATAAAACATTATATAAGGTCTAATGATTCATCACTACACTGGGGTGGTTTGGGGCGGAGATGAGACCATGACTTGTTGGGAGGCTAGCTCATCTCATCTTCTTGTCCAAATGTGGATCGGAGTAGATGTTGATGCATATTCTGTCTGGTGAGAAGCAATAAAATAGTGGTGAAAGCATTTGGAAGAATATTAGCTTCTTCATGGCGATTCGTGAGATGAGAATAGAGGCATGTGTTGGCTTGGAAGTTGGGCTTTTTTTTCACCTTCTCCCACTCATAATACTAATATCTATCCAAAGAGAAGACAAAACAGAAAAATAAAGGGAAGGAATCACCGGAATCTACGCCGTTTAGGCTGACGTGCACCACCGGTGACATTAGATCACTTTTGGAATGTTGAATAGACGTGAATGGTATGGATAACTCATCCTCGTAGGTGGTCCAAGTCCAACCCGTCCCTAAGCAAGAAGACAAAAGAGTTCACATTTGTATCCATATTACGGTCGGAGAAAAGTCAAATCTCAAATTTTATTCTTGTCAAATTAATTTTAAATAATTTTAGATTATCTCCCGTCATTGTAACAACGTGACAAGTTTTATTAACTATTCAAAGTCTAAAATGTTAGTGATTAGAGCAGCCCGACCTGCTATTGATTTTTCCTATTTTTGTTTCATTTTATTTTTTATAAAAATTTATTTTTAATATTTATAAAAAACTAAAAGAGATAAAGTAGAGTCATTTTTTTATTTTACCCGAGACTTATAAAATATTAGGAACCGACTATAATTAAAGTAAATTTGATTAATTTTATAAAACAAAAAAATTTAAGAGAGAATTTTTTAATAAATTTAATAAAAATAGAAGTCTGGCAATTTATGTATACTTAGACTACAAAATATAGGATTACGATAGATTTTTTCTTATTTATATCTAAAGGATTATCTTAATTTGTATATAAATAATACTAATTTTATTACGAGAATATTTATATAGGAGATACTCTCCAATACACTTGAAGTAAAAATTATAAGATTAAAATAATTTATTATTATTTTAGTGAAAATTGTATTTGCATTAAAGGGGTCATCTTATTTTTTTATATAAATAATACTAATTTTATTTTACTTATTTTAAAACTTGAGAATTAGATTTATTTAATGCATTCATGAGTAGGATCACCTCTTCCCACGCGCCACCACTCGAGCTCTAGGGACTGGTGCATCCATCACTGAACCGAATGTGTCAAATATCGGCAGGAACAAGGTAAGACGTGAAACAAGTCGAAGCCTAGCTAGCCCTACCTCTAGTCTTCTTCAACTTTTCTTGACACAAACACACAATTCCAATCTTGTCTTCCAGAGTTTTTTTTTTAATGGTTTTATTTATTTTAAAAATTGTTTAAAATTAAAATTTTCTACTAAACAAATATCTAAATAATATTCATTTTGAATATAATTATTTATCATACACATAGCAAAATATGTATAGTTATTCTTATTTAGTTTTATTAATTATTATTTTTTGTTTTTTATTTTGTAGGGAACAGAGATAATGGAAGTTGAGTGTATCTCTGCTGTTTGATTGAAAGTGAAATTTCTTTTGTAAGGTGTAAACAACTTGCACATTATTTACGCCACCGATGAGATGTAGTGAAGTGAACTGAGCGAAGCTGAGGTGAAGGTGATTGATAGCTACCTAACTCCTACAACCATTAATAACCTAACCAGTAAACAGTCACCAGACCCTTTTACGTGGATGTCTCCTCCCTCTCTAGTCTCTACTCATTTACACCAAGACTGAAGACTCGGAGACCAGTTTCTTGGGAGTTTGAATAAAAATCTATAATGGCACAGAACTGATTTGTAGTCCTGAAAACAGTGAGCTGAACTTTGACAGGTCGTGTGCTCTTGGTCTAAGAGCACTCATCATCACTCCGTGTCCGTCTCTCTGCTACCAAAAGAAAACAAAAAGAAGGATCAAGTCTGGTGATTGTTTTCTACTCTCTTCATCATCAGTTGTTGCTATTATCATTATTATTATCTCATAAATTTATATAAGGTTTGGGGAGGGGAGTAGATTATCTGTCTGTTCTAACCTTATTTTCATCTCAAAACTACGTCGTTTTAACCTAAATAAGATTAGCACAGGATATTTATGACAGAAGAGAGAGGGACCCCATTTGCAGGCAGAACATGTGCCTAGAACCAGTTCTTGTTGGAGATTTCTGAATCCCCACTAAGAACTTGAAAAACTGGACTGGTCCTAGACTCCTAGTAGTAGAATTGCTCTATGTTAAATCGAACCCAACAAAATAGACAAGTACTCATGAGTAAGCTTGAGAAATACGTGTAAATTTCTGCAGGTTGATGCTGACATTGATGGCCATGAACTCGATTGTTCATTACAAGAAAGAAAAAGGGGGTAAAATAATTATTTCATGATGCAATTTAAAAGTGAAAGACAAAAATATATAAGTTTAATGACATAATTAAGAGCTTTTAAGTGTCATAATATTTAATTAAAATTTTAATTTAAATAAGATTTTATAAGATAATATCAATTATTCATTTATTAACTACTTAGGGGCGTTTGGTTTGAGGGTTTGGGAATGAAGGAATGGAATAATTGTAAAAGTAGTGTTTGCTTTGAGGTTTTCAATTATAAGGTAATAGATTCATTCCATTAAATTTGGGAATCTAAACTCTCCAAAGGAGGTGGATATCAAGTTTTCATTCTAATCTAGTAGCTACTATTTATACCTCTCCTCCACATAACCAATTTTTATTCTTAATTATATTATTAAACTCATCTTTATTATTATTATTATTATTATTATTAAGTTTTAAACTTATTATTATTATTATTATTAATTATTGTTGTTGTTGTTGTTATTATTATTATTAATATTAATTATTAATATTATTTATTATTATTAATTATTGTTATTATTTATAAATTTTAAACTTCTTCTTCTTCTTCTTATTATTATTATTAATAATTATTGTTATTATTATTATTATTCTTATTATTCTTCTTATTATTATTATTACGACGACGACGACGATTATTATTATTATTATCACCATCATCATCATCATCATCATCATTATTATTATATGAAATTAACATTATCATTATTTATTATTATTATACGAAATTAATTATCTTATTATTATTATTATTATTATATTATTATTATTAATTTTATTATACGAAATTAATTATCTTATTATTATTATTTTTATTTTTATTATATGAAATTAATTATCTATCTTATTATTATTATTATTTATTATAAATTTTGTAATAATAATAATAAATATGATATGAAAAATGGTATTATATTATCTTTTATTCTCATTAATGCAACAAACAAAACAATATTATTGGTATTAATACGGAAACTCAAGTTACAAACCAAACATCATTTTTTTATTTGTCATACCCATTCTCATTTCCTTCCACTATTATACCCATATTCATATCTAATCCGTGCTCAAACTAAATGCCCCCTAATATTTTCATAGTATGCTTACTTTAGTGTGAGAGTTAAACATTTCGAAAATTATGAGGCATTTGAAAATAAGGTTTTATTAGTTAATGATCACATGGAATGATGGAGCCTTGCTCGTATATAGGAGTAGATGCGGCTTTGATATAAATTAGGTGTCTAAAAAAATCTTTGTAACATTTGTAGTAAAACGAGTTAAAAACCATAAGATCCAGAAGTGAGCACCATATATGACCATGACAATTAAGATTAAAAGGTGGAATAAAAAGCCCACCAAAAGATAATGGTCTATTTTCTATTATTTTTTAATTTAAATGGTAATAGTTTTAATATTAAATTTATTATT
>JAOSBP010000002.1:1748443-1765932 GCA_027563825.1 Erythroxylum mucronatum | reverse complement strand
AATAAAAGCACACAAAAAGCGAGGAAAGATAACTCGTACTCGACTATAAACAAGACTAAAACGACAATAAAGACTACCCAAAAATACGAGTTATCACAAAGGAATTGCTTAAGTTAGGTGCCAGAATTCTGATTGGAGATGGGGAATCAACAAATTTCTGGTTGGATCCTTGGATACCTAGGGACTCGAATTTTCGATTGCTTGAAGGAATAGGGCTAAGGATTGTAATCTGATGGTTCAAGCATTTATTAACTGGAAGAATAGATGCTGGGATGTGGAGAAGATTCAAGAGGTGTGCTGTAAGGAGGATGTGAATCATATTTTGAAGATTCCGTTAGGTTTGAGGAGTAGACAAGATAAATGGCTATGGCACTTTGATAAGAGGGGTAATTACACCGTCAAGTCTGGTTATTGCCAAGCTTTTATTTTAAAGAAGGGTCCTTATGATGAGCGAGATGATATATGGAAGTTTTTGTGGAAATTAAAAATCCCTTCTAAAGTTAAAGCTTTCATGTGGAGACTTTTAAGGGATATTATTCCTACAAAAGAAAGAATATTTAGAAGAGGAATAGATATTGACTCAAGTTATGGCCAATGTGGAGGTAATGAAGACTGTTTCCATATTTTTTTTGGCTACTATGTAGCGAGAGAGATTTGGAATGAATTTGGATTGAATTTTAGTTCTTTTGGGTCAAATATATTTACTTGTGTTTGCAGTGCTTCCAAGGTTGTCCTTGTTGATAAAATAAGGAATGTTTGCATGGTCTTATGGCAGATATGGTGTAGCAGAAACAAATTTGTTTGGGAAGATAAGATCGCGCCTTGCTCGCAAGTTCTAAGGATGGCATCTTCGTTTCTTCAAGACTGGACAGCAGCAAGAGGCCTTTATAATCCGATTTCTACTGTATCCAGTAGTCCTGGTGACTCTTCTCAATCAGATGGAATTATTGATTGTGATCCAAATGCAGGTGTTTCGTTGCAGTGGAGTTGCTTTGGAGATGCAACAAAAGTGTTTATGGAGCAGTGGTTAAAAACAACGAAGGAAATGTTGTGTTTGCTCTCTCAGGTCTGTATTTAGGTGTGTTTGAGCCTAAGATAGCAGAAGCTATAGCTTGTTGTTCTCTTCTGTCCTGGGTTGATTTGCATCTCCATAGATCGTGTTCTATTGCAGTGGATGCTCAGGAAGTCTATTACTCTTTTCAATCATCTATGAAAGACTTATCTGATTTTGGTAAAATTATAGATGATTGCTTAGGTATTCTCAAGCGTAAAATTGATGTTTCAATGCGTTGGATTATTAGGCACTACAATGTCGAAGCTCATGAGTTTGCTCAACACTCTCATTTGTATGCCCTTTTTATAGTTTGGGATTATTATCCTACCTTTGATTAATAAAAGGTCTATCTTTCCCAATTTTTTTTTATAAATTATATATTTTAGAGTATTAAAATAAGAAAAAAATCAATATATATGACAATTTGACATTTAAGAATCTAAGAACCTTAATACTTAAGTACGTTACTACCACAAATTAAGGGCTTAAAATCAAGGATTCATTGTAAAACTTTACTTCGAATTTTAAAAAGCAGTGTTAAAAACTTTTAATTCATAAAAAATAATCCGATATTAAGTTTTTTGTCAAATAGCGAGCCATGTCATATTTATATGTTTATCACGAAGTAGCAACATAGGATAGTTCTATTACGTATGAAATTTATTATTTAATAAATTAAAAGTTTTGAAAACCTTAAACTATCATATGTGATTGTCGCGTAACAAACATATAAATATAACATGATTCGTCACCCAATTTAATGTAAAACTTAATGTCGGGTATTTTTGTTACAAATTAAAAGTTATAATAGTTTAGTGTTAAATTTTAAAGTTCAAGATATTATTACAAAATTGAGTAAAGATTGAGATTTTTTTATAATTAACCTTAAAATCAAATAACATATTCCATTAAGTCATTTTTAATCTCTTAAGGATCAAAGAATGTTAATATTAAGCCACTTGACGTTCAAAATTAAGTATTGTTTGACACGTAAAGATCAAAGAATTATAATACTTAAGGATACTCATACGTTCATGAGATTCAAACACACTACTTGAAATATGAAAATTCTTAAAGAACTCCTTTGAATCACTTGCATTGGGGCTCATATGTCATGGTCTCATGTTAAGCCCATTTAAATACGGTCCGGTCCATGTTAAGTAAGTGAGACATCGCGTCTGACAAGTCGGTTATGACAAAAACGCGGGCGTTCATGTCGTTTGGTAGTTGCTAACAAGTGAACAACGTACAGCTTTTCTTCTCTTGATTCCGATCCGATCGGATTTTACCTCACTGCGACTGTGATTGAGACAGAGATGACGGTGTTTCACTTCTTCAACTGTGCGATTCTGACCTTCGGTCCACACGCCGTCTACTACTCGGCGACTCCACTGTATGTACTTTACTTACAGATCTTCCCACGGGTCTCTTTTCTTTGAAATTCTCAATCTTTCAAGGGTCTAATGTCATCTTTTTTCATATGAATGCTTCACAGGTCTGAGTACGATACGCTTGGTACCTCTATTAAGTCGGCCCTTGTCTATCTGGGTACAGCTTTGGTTAAGGTTAGCAATCAATTATTAGAAAGAAAATTTTCAGTTTTGTATTTTCATAGTTTAATTTTTTCTAATTTAATCCCATTTTTGGGTTTGATAGCTTGTTTGCTTGGCAACTTTTCTTAAGGTGTCGGAAAATGACAGCTTTGATCCGTACCAGGTTTGTATTTTTCCGTTTGAGATCTGTGAATAATCTATTTGGTTATGCACTTGTAGTTATATTTTCGATGTTTTGAGTTCTCTTCATATTGCTATGAACTGTTTGTGGTCCTTGACTAACAAGCATCTTCTCCATTTAGGAATTGTTGAAAGCCCTTATTGGTTTTATAGATGTTGCTGGACTATACTTTGCATTGACCCAGTTGACTCACCGCAACATCTCTCAGAATCATAAATTTCAGGCTGTGGGACTTGGTGAGTGTTACTTGATTAAAATATTTAATTGTTTTAAATAGTGTTGGTTCACGGTGGTCTAATGTCATTAATCGGAATCATACACATCCCTTATTGTGTTTGCGAATGCTTTCGAGTTTTAGTTTGCCATGTTCATTTGATAACTGAAAAGAATGATTTTCCTTTCTCTATCATCTTCAAGGTGGATATATGCGGCCTTTGAATTTTGTTTAATTTGTAGGAGATGTTTTATGATAATAATTTAAAAAGCACTTTGTGAATCCTATTGGTTTTCTGTTTATTTTTCAGTAGGTATGGTTTCAGGTTCGGTTTGTTTAATAATTCAATTAGATGCGTAATTGGTAGAACTTGGAAATCCTGCTGATGGGAGTTCCTGTTCACGGGCCATCACTACTTGCTAGCTCTAAGGTTTCTTTTCCCTTAATGGCAGGTTGGGCCTTTGCTGATTCTGTTCTACATAGACTGGCACCACTTTGGGTGGGAGCTAGAGGACTAGAATTCACTTGGGATTACATCCTACAAGGTCTTGAAGCTAATGCGAATCTGGTATGTTTATTCTGAGAATTTATATCGTGTCCACTATTGTTGTTGCTGTAGAATTCTGCTTGAATTTGTGGATTCAAGCAAATGGCTGTAATTTGAAAATGAAAACTGTTGTTTTACTTGGTTTTAGAAAGAAAACTATATAGGTCAATCTGGAGATGTTAGCACTTGGGTGGGTTTTTGTGGTTGAATAATTTGGTTGTCCTGACTGTTTCGTCCATCCTATCGGTATACAGGTGTTCAGCATATCACTTGCAGCATTGGGATCTCTGATTTGGCTTCGTAAAAACAAACCCAAGACGTTGATTCCGATAATATATGCATGTGCAGGCATTGTTGCAACAATGCCTTCCATCACAAGGTCTGAACAGTCCATCCATCTCACATCATCTTTCATGTATTTGTGAATGTTATTTCGAACCCTAGTTTTCTTTTCTAGGAATAATTTTCCAACGTCTAAACTATGTTTACTGGCATAAAAGTATTTAAGATCAATTGGCATCAAATACTTCATGTATTGTTAGAGTTCTTATCTGCTTTTTATTCAAACTATGTGTCTTGGATTGGAGACCATATATGCCATTAAATATTAACTCAACAGATGATTGTCTTGAAAAGGATTTTGCTCTAACTGTAGTTGTACTTCATTATGTGATTATCAAACTGCAACTTTTTCCTCGTCAATGTATTAATCTTTACGAACATCCTTGTTCTTGCAGCTACTTAAGGAGAGGACTGGGATGGCATTTTCCGAAAGTTGTAGGCTTTGAGCTTTTCACCTCTCTGGTGACGGCATTTATTAGTTGGAACCTCTTCTCTGCATGTCAGAGGCCATCTTCCTGAGAAAGCTGCCCTGCTTTCAACAAACTAGAAACTCCGGCCGGATTAGTCACTGATAACTGATATATTGAAATTTTCATTTAGACGAATTGCGAGTGGAAAGTGGAAACTCCTTTGTTTTTCCTCTGCAACATATTAGTCTGATCTGTTGTAGGAACTTCAATAGATTCCATCACTGTAATTGCTTAGAAAAATTTTCCATTGTTTTTGCAAGTTTTTGTGGAGCTCATGAAGAATGAATCCATATATTGAAAGTGAAAGGTTTAGCATGGATCGTACACATATCAGAGGTGTATATGAATCATAAAGGATCGGCTCTACCTCTAAAATGGGTAATCATTCAAGGCATTATGAAGCGTTGACTCACATGAAGCTATATCGTAATGATGTGCTTACAGAATTGCAAAATCAGTTCTCAGAAGCTAAGATTAAAGTCGTAACAATTTATCTGAGAACTGACACGAGTCCCTAGTGATTACAGCAGCAACCAACCAACTATTTACAATATAGCTCGATCAGCTTCTATATGAGTTACTAACATTAGCAAAATACAAATTACAGGCGTGGTAAGGGGTTTCTGCAAAATTTTTCCACCGCCTACTGCAATGCCTCTCCTTGAAATGTTACAGTGGCCATTTCATCGAGTAAATTACTAGGCAACAGGAAAGATTTGAACATCCAACACAAGAGAGTCATTCAGAGGGCTGCCAGGCTCAAATAGGCATACATCGAACTCAT
This sequence comes from Erythroxylum mucronatum, assembly GCA_027563825.1. Classification (NCBI taxonomy): domain Eukaryota; kingdom Viridiplantae; phylum Streptophyta; class Magnoliopsida; order Malpighiales; family Erythroxylaceae; genus Erythroxylum; species Erythroxylum mucronatum. Next base: position 1,760,787 of record JAOSBP010000002.1, on the reverse strand, counting down.
TCAAGTTGTTATCCGTGACGAAATTCTTCCACCCAGCAGATAGGCCTCCGCTTTTACGGTACTTATGATACAAAAAAGTGGTGTGCCAAGTATTCCCTTCGACACGCAGAATCACCTTATGTCCTGCCAGATTACTCAGATGTTTTACAACCCATGAAGCGGGGATTACCTGCGTGAATTATCACCAGAACGTACAGTAAGCAAACGGTGCACGGCGATTGCCTATCAATTTCACGAGTGCCAGCAGCTTAGCATGAAGCAAATGCTAAATTAATGCTAAATTGAAAGACCGAAGAAGAAACATGAGCGCATCAAATTTAAGTAATTGAGGAAGTATGTATACCATAAAAAATTTCCTGTAAACATGTGATGGCTTCATGACTACGACGAAGCCGTCATTTGTCATTACCGTTTGTGCCAATTTCAATGCATTCTGTTTCTTTTCCTCGCTCACAAGCCTTCCTCTAGAAGAACTTGGACGGCTATGCACAATATCTAACAAATTTACACCAAAGTTATTGACAGAGAGAGTCAGTAAACAAGATGGTTTCAACGATCTCACCACAGCAAGTGCCTCCATGAGCCGTAAAACATTGACAAAGAAAACTAACATACTCCAAATAATGTACAAGTACAGTTATGAAACATGTTCTATTTATAATAACAAAACCAAGAAGAAGTGTACCAGGTTTGGTCTCGGTTTCTTCATCAAGCGAACAAGGTTCTTCATTTTCGACACATTGGCTGACATGAGAAGGGTAAGGAAACTTTAGTTCCCTCTTGGTCCTTTTATTCGAAGGTTCTTCAGTTCTTATGATTTTCCCAACGCCAAAGGGATCAGTCACCGTAGTCTCTGTCGGTGCATTCTTTTTGAAAGTTTCGGAGGTGGCAGGTCTTCCAAATGGTGCTGTGCTATCATCATCAGTATGAGTTTTCTCCGCTGGAGAATTTAAATTGCAAGCAGAGGCAGGAACAAGCTCACTAGAGCTTTCTCCTGTTCCCTTTCCTGCGTGGCAGCCACTGCTGGATTCTCTATGTCCACATTTTCTAACGAAATAAGAAGCTGCCTTTTCGCACAAGCTCAACCCGTCAAAGATTAGGACGTCAAATTGTGAACTGCCATTGTACTTAAAGACCAATAGATCTTTTTCTTGCAGATAGTTGTCCTTCACAAATTGATCCCAACCATGATCGAAATACAAAGTATCGTCATTTGTTGTCAGTCCAACTCTCCATGCACAGCCACTGGGACCTTTCAAAGTGACCATTTCAAGTAGTTTCTTTTTCATATTCCTAGAAAATTTTTCTGGGATTTCCTATAAGCAAAGGATGGTAATAATAGCAAGTGGCTTAAAATATATTGAGATAGCATCAAGAGTGAGCCTGACCAAAGGTTAAAGAAGAACACAGGTGGCTTAAAATATATTGAAGATGAATAACAAGTCATCAATCAAAGATAGCACACTTTCCCATTTCAATTTCCTCCAAAAGTTTAGGAATTCAAAACTGAGAAAGCCTTCCAACTTTTTTATCAAAAAAGAAATTAGAAGGTGTATAAATCTCTCCCTAATAAAATAAAGCCCAATTCACTTCCCCTGTACAATTCAAAACACGACAATTCGGCCATAATCACATTAAACATAAGCAATGTACGTGAAATTTAAAAGCTAGATCCAGTATGATTGCTCCAAAAATGGAGAGTAAATTAGTAAAAGGAAAAGAGATGAAATTGACTTATACGAGACACACAACTTACAAGACGTTGATTAAAACCAGGACAGAGAAACTGAGAGAACTGAGTATACTGAAAATGGGTCCAGTAGATTTCCTCTTCCCAACTTCTGCAGGTTCTGCATGTTTCTTCCCCCATAGCTACTGATGTTAGACCCTTTAAAGATCAGTAAAAGATCGAATCTTTCTCAAAGATTGATACACAGAAACAAGAAGAATCAGCTTAATAACCAGAAATTAGTATTGAAATATAAGAACGGCAAGTGAAAAAATAAAGAAAGAAAAGCAGCGAACTTACCCAGCAAAACTAAGGAATCGAAGAAAGTAAGAAATAAGATAGTTATTACTGATTAATGGCCTTGATAATTGATATGCTTACTTCCATTAACTGATTTTTTTTATTGTAAGATTTCCAAGTAGCAGGCCGTGGAGAGTGAACGAGTCTCTAAGACAAGACACTAAGACAAGACAGTGTCCTCAAACGATGAGCCTATAGGTGTCGTGTCGTGTTGCAAGCTGGACCGTGGGCATTTGTGTTAGCTTAATATTAAAATCACTCGCATGGCAAGTATTTCAATTATTAATTAAAAGTTACACTTTTATTAAAAAAATGTGATGTTAATAAGAGATTCTTAATATAACATAAATATTGGACCTTTATTTATCCTAATTTTTTTCATTTTAAATCCTTTTGTAGTACTTGTCTCCTTCAAGTTAGGGAGCAATGTTTTAATAAATAGTCACAAAATAATTTATAGTTTAAAAGATTAAACTACTGTTACACTGTTATAAAATTATATAAAGATTGAATAAAATTAAAAAATTTAAAATATAATTAAAAAATTGTCTTTATATAATGAAAATTCTGAAGTTTAATTGAAAAAAGAGATTGTTAAATAAAAATTAATTGGTTTATTTTAGTTTCTAAGAACTTATTAATTAATTTTTAACAACAAAAATTATTAAAGTAAATCGAACTAAAAATTAAAAATCGAAATAAAAAGTTAGGCGGTTCAAGATTTTTATAGTTGAATTGACCAAGTCGGTTAAATTTTTTAATCATTAGTTGAGAGAAAATATACTTTATAAGAAAAAGTCATTCTATTTTTTTATATAGTATATGGTATACAAAATCATTATCTTTTTTTTACAATATATTTTATAAGAAAATTATTCTCTTTTTCGTACAAAAATTTGAATGTAAATTAAATAAATTATTATGTAATCTATCAACCATATATTTAAGAAAATTGACTCAATAACAAACATATTTAAATTAAGTGACATTTTCAATCTAAAGGAGATTAATAATGAATTTATCTTAAAATTTTACAATAAAACTTAACTAGTTAATATAATAGTCAAAAAGGTAATATGTTGATTATTTTCTAAATCTTCCCATTTTTTGCTTATATTCTATCTTCGGTAGTAATTAAGAAAAACCATTTTTCCCATTGCCAAATAAATTTTCTATTGTTTAGGACTTTGTATTAATTTATGAGTCCAAAATGATGAAATTAATAATCTTTCCAAAAATTGCCAAGCTAATGAATCCATATTCACAAAATTTTATAAAATGATTAATTTTTTAATAATTATATATATATATTTTTTGGTTGATTCCGAGGGCAATGCTCTAGATTACAAACTGACTAGCGAAAATAAGTGACACCAACAAGATCATGGAAGAGCCAAGAGGCGATACAATCAGGCGGTTCCGATATGCACTCCTAGATCGAAAGTGTAGGCATGGTGAGAAAGGCTATCGAGCACGAAGTTTCCTTCTCGATGAATGTGCGATAGATGAGCGGAATCAAAAGCATTAAGAAGCTTTTATGTTGGAGCAATTATAAACTAATAAAGTCACATCTCTACCGAGTTAAAAATCCGAGCTTGCAAGAGGGAAATACGAATTTGTTTATCACAGGTGTTTACGATGAGTAATTATTTTATATTTGGTCGGATGCTTATTAATAGAATGTAACATTATTTTATTATTTTGATAGAAAAATTTATAATAAAATGGTATAAAATAAAATAAAAAGAGAAAGTTTCATATTACATCTCATTCTTTTACCTTTGATTTGAAAAATTTAGACTGAAAGACAACATTTCACTGTATCACATTATAAACTCTTTTTTCAAATAACATTTTAATATAATATACTACGAATCTTCTTTCAAACAACATTTGATTTTTAATATTAAATTTATTTATATTTCATTATTATATTAACCTTTCTATTTTATTAAAAGTCTTATGTCAAATCAAATATAGCCTTAACGATGGTTCAAGATCATACATCAGGCATTAATGGCATATCGAATCAAGTATATATCCATAATATAAGACAAAAAAGCCACTTCACTGTAAAATCCGAAAAGTTCAACAGGAAGGTAGCTGAAACTACATAAACAGAACTTGCAAGTTCTTCCGAATATCAGAAACGCCTCCAATGATCGTCTTCTTCTCGTTGCAAACAAGCATTCTTGGATCGGAGTAGACAAAAGAATCCAATATCAGCTGGCTTTTTGATTATTGAGTTGCCTCTCGAGGGCATCAACTACTCATGCTTCATAGATTGGATTACCTCCTCCTTGTCTTTGCCGGATCGGAAAATGGACACTTCGAAACGAATAGGCTCATGAATCGTTCCCTGGACAGGCTTAAACAAGCACACATCACATAGTCTCAACTTGTTTTCCACAGCAAAATTCTTCCAACCGCTTGTTAGCAATCCACTACCTCCACTCGGTGGACGTTTTAGTATGCATCTCCACTCTCTTTCCCCTACATGAAGAACTACTTCTGCTTTTAATCTTCCTTGGAAATGCGAATTCAGCCATCTTGCCGGTACCGCCTGCAGAACATAAAACCAGTCTTTACTTAAGTTTCGATCTTGTAATACATATTCCATAGTACCCGGAGAAGCAGAACTACAACACATGCAGAATTCTGATAGAAAAATTCATGTTGTGCATATACCAGACAGAAGTTTATGCGGATGTACGACGGCCGAATAACCACCACGAAGCTATCTTCACTTGCTTCTGCATTTGCAGCTTGCAATGCCTTGTCTTTCTTGGAATCAATTCTCATAGTTTTCTTTCCAGGCATTTCTGTTTCTTCATTAGTTACTGTCAAATAAGTTAATAAGACCATAAATACAGAGTAGAAGTATTGCTTGTTCATGTCTCTGGATGCATCCAAGTAGCATTCACATTCATCTAACCAAAAGCTAAGAAGAAATAGTATTCCTGATGATACCTACCGGCCCTAGGCTTCGATTTGCACGCGTGAGAAGAAGTTTGCCTGGTTGCGGAATTTGTGTTCAACCTTTTGCTGAGAAACTTCTGTGATGGGGTAATTTTAAGTCCCGAATTGCTAGGATGGATAGGTGAACTGCATCCAGTTTCCTCTGAAAATGGGGTTTCCTGAGAGGAAATTTCCTGCATCTTTCTCTTTGCAGAGAAGACAATTAGATCTTCTGGATTCACACATTCTCCAGCAAGGTATGTAGCCTCCTTCTCACACATTGATTCTCCATCAAATACCAAGACGTCAAAGCAAGACGTACCCACATTGTACCGGAAGATCAGTAGATCACTAAATTCCAGAGAATGATATTTGGCAAATTCTTGCCAACCATCTTTTAGAAGCACACGATCATCATTCCTAAACAGTCTAACATTCCAAGCAGAACCGCTTGGACCTTTAAGAATTGCCATTTCAGATAGGACATTCTCCCTCATTTTGTAACAAAATTTTGAAGGAAGAACCTGCAAATTTAGATCACAATCTTTAACACCTAACTCCCTGACGAGGATGTTGTGCACTGAAACATAAACAAACACGAAAACAGGATCATAAGACATTAACGTTTTGCTTTAAGAACTTACAAATTCTTCAGTAAACCCAGCTAAGAAGTAGATTGACCGAAAATTAGTCCAATAGACGTCTTCAACACATTTTGCATTCACTCTATGGTTGTTTAATGCACCCATTCTGCTTCCATCAGCTATATCTCCTGATTCTCTACTACTGGTAACAAAGTAGGAAGCTTCTTTCTCACATTGGGTCTTTGTATCAAACACTGAGACATCAAAGTGAGAATTCCCAACGCAGTATGTGAAGAGAAGCATATCACCATTTTGGAAGGAATGATCCATCACAAACTTGCGCCAACCATCTTTGAAAAACAAAGTTCCCTTCTTTGCACGAAGTCCTACACACCATGTACAGCCACCAGGACCCTTGAGAACCACATTCTGAGGTAATATATTTCTCAAATTGTTCCCAAATTTCATCGGCAGGGCCTGCAATCATGCCAAGCACAAAAAAACAATAATAAAAAGATACAAAGTACAACGATTAAACAGAGACCAGAAAAAATCCCATCAGTTACGAGTTTAATCCGTGAAAATTTGATGTTGGTCTTCGTCACTTTCAACTTATTAAATGTTCAGCTACTTGGACGCAACATGCATTTGGCTTTCTGAGTTGGGTCATTTACATTTCTCCATCCTAATCCCTGCATGCAAAGAGACTTTCATTTTACTAAGGAATTATCGGCGCTAAACGTACCAGTTTGTTTTCAAAACCAGAGCAGAGACGTTGAAGGAACTTAATACTCCTGAAATGTTTCCAATACAAATCTTCAATCCATTTTCTACCATGATCTTTTAGTGTTCCCATCCTGGAGAAGACAATTTATAAAGCTCAAAAGATCAAAAATTGCTGGATACAAGAACTAAGCCACGGGTTAGCCGACTCAGAAAACTAAACCTTCCTAGTTTGGTTTCCATTTGCGGAACTAGATCATCATCCAAAGAACTGCAGTATTAAAGTAAAGAGAGAGACCAGTAACATGGAAAAACGAGTCCAGATCTTCCGGCAAATAAATCTGTCCTACGCTGTCTTAAAAAAACCGACGTCTTTTTCAAACCAAAAATGCGTCAGAGCCTGTATGTCCCACCTACAATATAATACAAATGCCATTGTCGCGAGGGCGAGCAGGTTCGCCCTCGCGGAAATGACGCCATATATATATATATTATATGGCCATTTAATAGCCATTAAATAGCCACTTGCATTATTTGAGCAAATGGTCATTAAATCATTTGAGTTTTTTTTATATATTTAAATTATTAAAAAATTCCTTATTTATTAATAATAAATTTTATAGTAATAATAAAAATTAAATTAATTATTATATTTTTTTATTATAATAAATTATTAATTATTAATTAATACTTAATTTAATAATAGAAATTAAATTAAATTTCATAATAATAAATTTCTTATTTATTAATGATAAGAAGAAAATAATTAATTATAATAAATTTCATAATAATAATAGAAATTATAATAAGCATAACGCATATTATAATACTTATAATAATACTAATACTAATACTAATACTAATAATAATTGTAATTTTAAATAATACAACCACTCGTTATTAAAATTATTAGCAAGGAATTTATTATAAAAATTATAATAAATGTAATATTTACTCTCCAACTAATTTAATAACAATAAGTAATTTCATAATAATATTTAACAGTTATTATAATATTGGAGTATTTGTTAATTAATCAGTATTATTATAATATTAATTATTATTGACAGTATAATAATAAATAAAAAATTATACACTTAATAATTATATCGAAAATAATAATGTTTATGAGTTATAATAAACATGGTTTAATGTTTAAACAAGCACAGCAAAAGTCGAGAAGTACATAAATAATAATAAATATAATAAATAAATTCAATAAATAATCATAATAATAATAAATATAATAAATAATAGAAATTCATTTAATAAATAAATTTAATAATCATATCCAAGATAATAATAATAATAATAAATTAATGATAATAATAATAATTATACATATAATAAATTAAATAATTATAACACTAATAATATAATAAAAATTATTCTCATTACAATATAATAATAATAATAATAATAATAATAATATTATTATTATTATTATTATTGTTATTATTATTATTATTTATTATTACAAAATAAAATTATAAATGAAATATATATAATAAATACTTTGCAAATAGGATATAATAATAATAAGAAGTAAGTATATAATAGTTGAAGTTCACAAAAATGTGAAGCTGTAGACGTTTGGCTCAAAAGCGGCTAAAAAGGGCGCCAGTGGGTCTGTCAGAAAAGCTATGTAAATTTTTGTTAAAAAACGTCGTCGTATGTGTTTTGGACAAAGTAAGACACGATAAGCTTAGACAAGTAATCTGCTCTTCCCTCCCCCGTTAGTAATGTGATCTGTAGTATTTCTGCTTTGCTTTAATAAAAAAAATGCAGCGTGTTTGAATTTCAACATTGTTTTAAATTATTTTCTCTATGTAAATTAGAAGTCGTTTTAGAGAGATTTTAATTATTTAAAATAAGTATCGTTTGTGGCTTTTCATGAATATTTATAATTTTACTTTTAAAATTACGTTTTCATTTCTCTTATATCTTAATTATATAGATTACACATATTATATTTTTAAGGCACTTCAACATGCAATTAATAAAGATATATCAAACATTTCATTAATTTTTTTAATAAATATGCATCTCTTTAAAATAACTTTTATTTTAAATATGAGGAAGTATAATATAAATGGCTTATTAGAATGGTTACAGCTATAAGCAATAATTGCTATAAAATATGATAACTACGGAGGGTAATATAGGGAGACATGAAAATTATATTTATTTTTATATAAATATATTAGTGAAAGAAGATGTGCTTGAACATTAAGTGAAAATCACAGAAAAAAGCTATCTATTCCAATTTTTTAAATATTAAGGGTTGTTCCAACCTCCAAGAAAAATAGACAGCTTGCCTTTCTTGTTTGACCTCTTAAATTTGCAGCTGCCTGTGAAACCGCACTCCAAAGTTTTGGGAACATCGCTGTTCACACGACAGATCCCATTTCGTGTTGTGTTCTCTGAAATTTTGGTTAATCATTCGAGTATATGCACGTCAATAAGAAGGAATGTAACGTAAGGTTATTAAATTAACTTAAATTATAAAATTAAAAACTAAAAATTAAAAAACTTGTCAATTTAAAGCTATATATTATTAAATTGATAAGGACTTTAGGAAAGCCACATCCCAAAAGCTAGCTTACGAGGGTAGAGAGTCCAAAGTTCTTATAAATTCCATATCAATTTTGTATTTAACCAATATGGGATTCAAGTCTCATACCTTGCAATTAGATCAAACCGTAACATTCGTCCCTCTATAAAGACCGATGTCTTCATTGGTCACGGTCATGTTGGTTACGGTTGACACTTTTAGGTCACCACTCTATGGGTTACCACTATGAGACCCTATTTAAATTATGCGAAATTTTTATTGAGATATTGTTAGATGTAATTAAAATTTAACAATAGTTTAAAATTGTTATTTTATTTATTATTTAGGTGTAATAAGGGATAATCCGTTGTTGCTAATAGTCTCAAGTATCTAAATCTAAGTTTGAATTTGAATTTTTGTTCGTTCGGATTAGAAAACCGAGTCAATGGTTTTTAACAATTTCGCTAGTCGCGATCTGAATTCTAATGTCTACACCAGCAAATGACGCAGCTTTTTCTCTTTTTGTATGTATATGTGCTAACAACCCTTGTCGTATCAAAACCATGCAACAGAATTTGAAAGGTGGAATCTGGGGGAGGGAGGAACCAGGTCGATCAACGTGTTTGACGAGAGTTGATTGAAGCTCAAGCCAGACTCAACTTTTTTTTAAAAAATTTAGGGTTGACTGGCCATCTATGAAAGTTTTAAATAAAAAAAATATTATTTTTTAATTCAAAAATTAAAGAAATAATATAAATAAGGTCGGATTCAATTAGACTTCGAGCCTCTCAATCCTGATTGATTTTTTTTTTTACTAAAAGGAAAGAAAGCGAAACAGATTACATTATGAGTCTAGGGCAACAAATCCCTGATAAATTCTCTAAAAGAACTAAGTGGCAACCAATGGGTGTAATATCTAAGTAATTGAAGTCGATATCAAAATGAACTGCATAATTAACAAGCCAATCGGCGTTTCTGTTGCTCTCTCGATGTATGTGTTGATGAATAACAGTCCAATTTCAAGTAAACAGTTCGTTAATGCTCATTACAGTGGGATTGAAAACTCGAGAACGGTTGACAGAGGAAGAAAGTATATTTATCACCGCGATAGAATCCACTTCAAGCTCGATCCGGAGGTAGCCCAAATTTCAAGCAAGCGTAAGTTTGGTAAAAACTCCTCAGAGTTCTGCAGACACTGCTAAGCACCAGCCAAGATTTTGAGTGAAGCCGTCAAGCCAGTTGCTTGCATTGTCTCGTAACAGGCCACCTGTTGTGACTGTGTACAAGGAACGTTTGCATGCTCCATTTGTGTTTAATTTAACCCATCCAGTGGGAGGTTTGTTCCATCCGAAGAGTTGCTCCTGTCGAGGCGATGTCCAACATCAGTTCGACTTTACCATACGGCGGACTGGTGAATCAAATCTACATAAGATAAAATGAGAGAAACTAGTAAATAAGGCCAAATAAAATGTTCATAAAAAAAGGCCAAATTCTTCCATTTTCGTAAGAAATCAGGATCAGGTATTGCCAAACCTGATTGATTTTAGCCTCACGTTCAGGTTTGATTGAGCTTCGGTGAGGAGGGACATAAAGTTTTGAACCGTACTTAAGCGTTAGGCTGGTTTGACCTAACTTTACGTCATCCTAGTACTAATAACTTACTCCCTCCTATTTAGAAGGATGCACACTTATTAATAAAGTTAATGAAATGTTTGATATACCCTTATTAATTACATGTTGAAGTGCCTTGAAAATATAATTTGTATAATCTGTGTAATTAAGATATGAGAAATTAAAGAGTAATTTTGAAAGTAAAATCATAAACATGCATAAAAAGTCATGAACGACACTTATTTTCGAATAATTAAAATCCCTTTAAAACGACTTTTATTTTAAATGGAAAGGAGTATAAATTATATTTTCTTAATAAATTATTTAATGAAACACACTTTTAATCATTTTTGTTTAAAAATTTTTAAGTGAATGAATAAATTACGTCTCTTGTCAAGATTCAAACACGTACAAGACATACTTTTTCGCTGTATAGTATCAAGGGGATAGATTTAGAACATTTCAACGAAGATGCTGGCAGGAACACGAAACATCATAAATTTACATCTAACGAGTAAGCACGGGAACACATGTGCCGTTTAATCTACTCTAAGGCTGTAGCATTGACTTTTGTCCAAACGTGTGTGTGAGTTTTCAATAAATATGTAGATGAAAATCAATAGAAAATGATTGAACAGATTGATAAGATCAAAGGATCCTGTAAGGTTGGCTTATACACCACACGAACTAAACTGTTCTAAAATTCTGGTTTTTGTTTGAAACAATTTTAAAGGGTGGAATTGGCCGCGTAGATTCGGACAGCATGTAGTTTTGTCTTGCAATTGATTCTACAAACTATTCTACTACAAAAGAGACAACGTCCCGTAACTTTAGATATAAATTTAGAGTTCGCAATTAGGCTGGGCTCGCCTCGCTCCGACCTAAAATCAATGAGCTAGGTTTGAATTGACCAGATCTCGAGTTCGGTTGTCCTAAAAAAAAGGTTTTAGATTAGTTCTGATCCAACTCTTATATATATAATGGCCTCTGATTCAGTTGTCCTAAAAAAGGGTCTTAGGTCTCTGACTCAACTCTTATATATAAAATAATGTTGTTTTGACATTTTTAAATTAAAAAATTAAAGTTAAGTCGAGTTACATCTGGCTCAGTATGGCTCAAGTCCGCTACCAAGGGCCTAATCGAACCTCAAGCCAGGCTCACACCCCAGCAGCCACTATAAGAAAAACCGCCAACACCGACCGATATTACCGACCGAATAGGCTATTTTTCGATCGGTAATATAGGTTACCGACCGAATTGGACGACCGAGACGTTGGTCGGCGATAGCACAGTCGCTAAATTTTACCGACTATTTATTGTGCAGTCGGTAAATATTTCCGACCGAAGCGTCGGTAAAGTTCGATTTGTTTGCCGACCGAACCGTCGGAGAACTGAGGTTCCATTTGCCGACGGACCGTCGGCAACTTGAGGATTGATTGCCGACCGAATCGTCGGAAGTGAAGAATGTCACTTGCCGACGGTCGGTCGACAAATCGAGGATTGACTACCGACCGAATCGTCGGCAGTGAAGAATGTCAATTGCCGACGGTCCGTCGGCAAAAGTGTCTGCACCTGCCGACCGAACCGTCGGTAATTGGTTGTTGTTGTATTGTTTGAATATTGTCAATTTTGCCAAATTTACCAAATGGATCCTGTTTAATCGCTGAAATGTCTTACAAATCGCAGTGAATAACAATTGAATAACTAATTAAATTTTGAATCCAATTTAAACAAATTAAAAATGATCGTAACATATGTTGAAGAGTTCTGAACCATCGGAAAATGTTTGCAGAAAAAGTCAGATGACCATAATTACAGAAAGCATTCTTAACTGTAAAGTGTGAAATTTTGTTGTAGTTAATTGAAAACCATATTCCAAACTACA
>JAOSBP010000002.1:1642746-1660871 GCA_027563825.1 Erythroxylum mucronatum | reverse complement strand
CATCTCATTTAAATATAAGATTTCTACTCACACTTGACATCCCAACAATCTCCTCCTTAACTGTGAACTTCCATAATAGACTTGAGTTTCCCCTTAAACGAAAGCTTTTTTATACATTTTTCTTAACAACTCGAGTATATGACGTCATCAAGAATCCTTCTACTCTATTGGTTTGGGCCTACTAAGAGTCTCCTTACTTATCTTCGCGGGGAGGTAACAAAGGGATTCAACTATCGTCTCCATACTTGTTCCTTGCCGAACCATCAATTCTGATACCACTTGTTGTTCCTTGCCGAACCATCAATTCTGATACCACTTGTTGGTGCTGGGAAGCACACTTATATGAAAGATCTTCATCATTAACTTAAAAAGGGAATGTACTCAAGAGCTTTGACACCATACTTTAACTCAAAAACTTAAGATATTAGGTTTATGAGTTCTTTCCACTTATATCTTTCACTAGTTTCATCTATTTTTAATGTGTGATTCTTATTCACACTCGACATCTTAACATTATATTTCAATGTTATTTTTATTATAGGAGTAAACTTTATTCTATTTTATAATTCTAACTCTAAGTTTAAAAAATGACGATGAAATAATCTACTTGTTAATTTTTAACAAAAATAGTTCAACGTTAAATTCTTTATTAATATGAATGTTATTATATTAGTGTTTTTATATAATATATATATTTTTTATTATTTAATAAATTAAAAATATCAATAATTATAATATTATACGAGATATATATTAGTTATATACTAAAAATATTAATTTAATGTTACTCTTTATCTTAAAAATTAATATTATGATTTTTAAATGTAAAATAATATTGTAAAATTAAATAAAAATAAAAAAATTTAATTAACTGCCTTATTATATTGAAAAAAAAAGGCCATCTTTGAATATCATTTCTGCTTCGCCGGGACCATTTCACAGTGAAAGAGTAACAGGGCTTGTAAGCTTTTTGCTCGCTTTGCCTTTTCTTTTCTTGTACTCGGTTCATTGAACTATGTGGCACACGTGCAACCGGGCGAGCCACGAAAAGCTCTCCGTACAGTGTCTGCGCCACTCACTGACATCAAAAGCAAAAGAGCCTCTTCTTCCAAGAATCTCAGTAATGGAATAAAGCGATTTAAAGGCTCAAAATTTTCGCAGACAACTTCTCAACTTTCCTCCAGCTTGTTAGTGTCGGCCAGCCAGGCCCTCCGCGCTCGTCGCAAAACGAAGAATATAAATTTGTTTTTTTATGAATTAATTTCGGTAAATTACATTTTAAATTACAAAAAACAGCTTTATGAGGAAATTAATTTTTAAAATATATAATTTAAGTAACACTTTTATTTTAAAATAATATTTCATAATTAAATAAAATCTAATATTTAAAATACATTCTTCTTCTTCTCTGTCTTCTTTTTAAATATTGGTCAGGACATAATCATGCAGCTGCTGCAAATTGACCTAAAAAGAAGGCCCGTGAAATTGAATACTCAATTCGAGCAACGGAGTATAGTCTGACGTGAGGCATGAAATCTTTTCTTTTTTTATATATATAACAAGGAGGGTGCTACCCTAAAGATGAGACTTAATTAAGTCACGAGCCTAGTTTTGACTCCACGAGCCCGCACTATGCTATGGCTATCATCGAACAAATCCTTCTGCATATCGTGAAGACACTGGTCAAAAGTTTGGATACCGCGGTGGTTTGCATCGGCCCTTTTGGCAAGCTTATCGGCCATCACATTGACCTCTCGAAACTCATGAATCACCTTAACGTGCCAATCTCTATCAAGCAACTCTACGATGTTGCGCAACAGGCTGCTAGCACTGTTGTCGCTGCTTCGAGAGTTCAATAGCTTTACAATGTTTGCTTCTTAGAAAAGATTTCTAGCTTTACAATGTTTAGAAATCTTTTCTAAATTTGTATACCAAGTCTGTTTCATTAAATCCAAATTATCTATTTATGTGAGACCCACGTAAATAAAATGTTTAAATCGTAAGGTTGATATACAAATTTGGAAACAGAAGATCTGTCCCTTATGTGAAAGCCATGGAAATAAAAGTCTGTGCTTATCCACTCCACCCGAATATATATTTGCACGTTTAGAACATGCAAACATATAATAAAATTAAAATGCAAAGTTGTCGTGTTGCTTTCTCAGAAAGTACATGATGTCCCCCTTTTCATTATTAGAAGTCTAAAGCAAAGACTAAAGCTAGCAACCCTAATTTCAAAACAATCACCTTTTGTTGTTAATCGTGAATTGCGTTTTCATTTTTACATCTCATTAGCAAATTTTATTTTTTATTTTGTTTATTTTTATTTTCCATCTTTCTACTTATTTTATTACTTATTTTTTATTTTAATTATTATAATCTTTTATGTCTATTTTATTTCAATTAGTATTATCTTATTATTTTAATATATGTGTTTTTTTACGATGAGTCTATTAGAAACATCCACTGTATCAATTAGAAGTAAGACCGTGTTTACTGAAATTCTTTAAATCCTACACTTCAACCAAATTTTCGTTGAGTTGTTGTTGTTGTCGTCTTAGTGACTAGTGAAAAAATGTAACGAGTGGATTTTATAAGTCTAATTTTGTAGTGTAAATTCCAAATTTACTTATTTTCCCTTGTATTTAACATAATATTATGAGTATCGCGCCAGACTTAGTATCAGATTGGGTTTTGGTACGACGCTGCACTAGTACCGGTTAATATCGAGTACCGTTTCGGGTAATTTTTTAAATTTATAAAATAATTCCTGATTTTTTAAAAAATTTACAAAATAGTTCATTATTATATTGTACAGTTATACCGTATATTTTTAACCATATATCTAAAAATCATAATAATAAATAATAATCACAATTTTAATTTAACCTATAAAATTAAATTAATAATTATTAATAAAACATAATTAAATTTAAAATATATTAATTTCAAATAAATTTTGATTTAATAATTAAAAATATATATAATACATATTAGTTTATAAATACTAATTTTTATTTTTAAAAATAAAATATTTTTATTAATAAATATTATATAAAATAGTAAAAATAAATTTAAATAAAATAATTTCTTTTTAAGTTTTATTTGATTTATAATTATTATTGGTAAAAATATATTTATTATTATTTTAAAAAAAATTTAAAACTCACAATAATTATAAAAGTTGAAGTAAATAAAATAACTAACTAAAAAAACTTTGAAAAAAAGAAATGGGGCAGAGGTAGGAAGGAAAGAGGAAGATTTTAAAAAGTTTTGAAAATTTTGTAAAAAAATTCCCATAATTTTTTAAAATTTAACAAAACAGTATTACTTTGCATCTTCTTCTCGAGTCACAGGTTGAGTTGGACGAGATAGCTTTGGCCTAAACCTGATTTAGGATTTAGTCAACTTAAATCAAAATCAAATTAGACCGGGTTAAATTGAACGGATATGATTATATTTATTATCCCTAAATTATTTAAATCCGTATGCGAATTTAACAATATCTCAACCACTTTAGCAAGGAGTAGTCTTCTAATAGGTATCTTTAAATATTTAATCATCCATTTTCTTATAAAATTACGAGACAATTCCCAAATCCTAACGACCAAACGTGAATGCCTATTTAGGTGGCTTCAAATTCAATTGTTACCAAATATTAAAAAACACCAGTTTTTTTTTTCATAAATGGAACACGCAACAAATTACATATTCATTCTAAGAGAGTCATCCCCGACAAATCCTCTAATAGGAGAGGTGGCGCCCAATAGGTATAGTCTTAAAATAAATAACACCTACATCGAAGTGACCAACATATTTAGTAAGTCAGACGGCGCATCTGTTACTCTCTCGGTAGATATGGCAACAAGTAATAGTCCAATTTCGGGCGAAAAGTTCATTAATCCCCTGGATGATGGGGTTGAGCGCCTGAGAGCGGTAGGCTGCAGAAGAGAGAATAGCAATCACTGCAGTAGAGTTTACCTCCAGTACGATTCTGCGAAAACCCAGGTTTCATGTGTACATGAGACCTGTGTGGACGCCCCAGAGTTCGGCTGACATCGAATTGCATCAGCCTAGATTCTTTGTGAACCTTCCAATCTAGGTGCCTGCACCTTGAATTGGTCAAACCAGAATGGCGTGACGGTGGGACTAATAATTAGGATGTAACTTATAACGATTTATCCGATTTGCTAGTGAATATATAAAATCAATTAAATTGGTTTCACATAACAGCTTAAGATATTATGGTGAAATGATCATTTAACATGGCATCAGAGCAGGTTACTCTTATGTTAGTAGTTAACACCTTGAAATGATAGATTATGTCACGTGTTAGACTCACACGTGAGGGGGTGTGTTGAAATATAAATGTAGGAGTTTGTCCCATATTGGAAAAAGAGAGGAAAGAAGACCAATATATAAGTCCAGTGAGCTACTTCACTTATCACCAATTGGTTTTAGGATGGAACCTCACTTAGACTTGTATATGGTCTAATTTTCCTTCTCGTATGAGCCCGTAGACTCATTGTAAATTCTAACATTCCCGTAGGCCCATTGTAAATTGTAACATTGCTAGTGAATATATAAAACCAATTAAATTGGCCTCATACTACAACTTAAGCTATTGTGGTGAAACGGTCATTTAATATGGTATCAGAGCCATTACGACCAAGTGGTAACGAGTTCAAATCCTATTACCCATCTATTATTCAGCACAGAGTCTGTGCAAGTTTCAAGCCCAAAAGGTTTTCACTTGAGGGAGTGTGTTAGTGAATATATAAAACCAATTAAATTGGCCTCACACAATAACTTAAATTGTTGCGATAAAATGGCCATTTAATACGATTCTACAATTTAACTTTTTTTCAGGGATCAAAATAAAATATGTGGTGTTGGATAACCCAATGGTTTGAGAATTTTGTTGGGAAATGAAAAACTAATGCTGTAAAAAAAAGGCCGAAAGTTAAGAATTAAAAGTTTTAATCAGTATTAAATTATTATAAAATTAATTAAATATGATTAGAAGATATTATCTTTTACCTATTGAAGAATTGAAGTTAATTGAGAAAATATATTATTATATAAAAATTAATTAATTAATAGGAACTTATTAATTTAAAAAAATCAATCGATTAATTAATAAAATGATTTATTTTTAACAACAAAAAAATTTAAATAAATTAAACAAAAATAATAATAATTGAACCAAAAATTTGGCTGGTTAAAAAATTTTACGATTAAACTAAATGAAATGATTGAGTGTTTTAACAGTGTCAGCTTTTCTCCTGTATATCCACGCAAGGATAAACCCATCATATCAAATCTTCTGTTCTAATTACGATGTTTCAACCCTGATATGTTAAATCTCATCCATACATTTATGTAGAGTCTACGTAAATGCGTAATCAAACCACCATATTTGTTATATAATTCACGAAAATAAGAAGAAAAATAAGGACTGACTTATTATCTTAAGATCTTATAGTTTAATATTTTAAAATTTTTAATTTGAGATAAAAATATATATATAGGATCAAAGATAAAAACACTTATTATATTTAAATAAAATTTAAAAAATTCCTTGTCATTTGAAATTATTAAAAATATTATTATAAATTAAAACTTGCATAGTAAGAAAAAGACCTAGTCAAAGGTTCAACCAATTGAACATTTCTAAGTCACCGGCAGTTGTGCAAACTTCTACGATTCTCTAATTTCATATAGTAGCAAATCCAATGTAAATTAATCTACAAGTTAGTATTAATTTCCCTAAATATTTCAAAAATTAAAAATATATATTTATATATTAAAATTGAGAGCCTTCTGTGAGAAAAGAGTACTCTTTTAGTTATAAATTGCATTCCCAACAATTAATTGAATATGTCACACAAGACAAATTAAATTGAGTATGTGACATACTTAGGAGTTAGTTTATATAATTAAATAATATTTATGTTAAAAAATGCATAATATACTTTTTATTAACATAATTTGAGATAATTAAATTTCTCTTTGTTTATGCAATTTTCTCGTCATTAATATAATCAAAGTTTTAAAAATAGATTAGAAGTTAAACCGATGAAATAAAAAGTGTAAGATTTAAAAGGTTTTATTGGTTTTAGACCGTTATAAAATTGATTAAAAATTAAATAAAATTTAAAAATTTAAATATAATTAAAAGAGAATATCTTTATCGAAAATTTGAAATTAATTAAAAATAATTAATTTATTAACTTATAAAAATTGATTTTTCGGTTTTTAACAATAAAATTATTAAAATAAATCAAATTATACAATATTAAAATGAACTATGAATTATTAAATTGGGTTCATAGAGAGGAAATTCGGGTCTTGCCCTCGAGTTTGGGCATCGAACATTTGTGATTTAGAAAGAAAAAAAAAGACTAAAAATAGGAAAATTGAAAAGAAAAGAGATAAAAAATGATATAGACCGACGTCGTATTAACAATTAACATCTTCTCCCCGGCCGAAACCCAGACGACTAAACCAACCGGACGGTTCTTAAGGAAACCCCAAAGTAGGTTCCGACAAAGTAGAATTCACGTAATCTCGCACTTCCCTTGCGATAACATCCCTCATTACATCCCAAAATCCCGCCGGAAAATTCTCAGCTCCATTAACCCCGGCGACGCCACTCCCACCACCACCAATCCCAGGCGGCGCTAGGGTCAACGCGGTCAAAGCGTCATCGTCTTTTCTAATAGATCCCGACACAGGCGACGAAGAAGGATTAACTATTCTCTCAGTACCGTTCCTGCTGTGATCGAAGTTGTAAACATCCATCATCTGATGTTGCTGTTCTCTTGCTCTCCTCTTCAAGGTAGAGTTCCAATGGTTCTTGACCGCATTGTCCGTCCGACCGGGTAGCAACCTCGCAATAGTGGCCCACCGGTTACCGTATTTCGCATGAGCGGCGAGGATGGTCTCATCTTCGGAAGGTGAAAACGGACGGTGCTCTACGTTGGGGCTCAGCTGGTTGCACCACCTGAGCCTACATGATTTACCGGAACGTCCCTTTATGTATCGACTGATCAAGGACCAGTTTCTAGGTCCGTGGCGTTCGACGAGACGAGTCAAGACCTGGTCTTCCTCTGCGCTCCATGGACCTCTGATTCGCTCTGGTTTGTTTGTACCTCTAGGTTTTTTATTGTTACCGTAAGACTCTGAAGAAGAGGAGTCTGAAGAAGAAGAAGAAGAAGAAGTGGAACAGATGTTCACTGCGTCCATTTTAGTGCAAGAGAATGAGGAAAGCTAGTGAGTGAGTTATGGTTATATATGGAGTCGGAGGAGTAAACAAAGATTCATGCACTTGGTTCGATGTCCGATGGGCTTAGCTCCTTTTCGTAGTAATGAGAGAAGCTGAGAGAGAGATAAAGGCATGGAGGGATCTTCCACGAAACTGGCTGTTGTAAATTTGGCGGGGTTCTCAGCACACCTTTACGGGTCCCTGTTTTTACGTACATTTTTTATTATGTGAAGACTTTCTTTCTGCGATCCATATCCTGTCGCAGCCTGATTCTGCGTTGTCTCCCCTTATCCCTTTTCGTTTGACAAATTTAGCCCTCTTAATTATTGACTAGAAATAAAAAATAAAAACCTCTCATGTAGTTTTATTTTTTTTAGTTTTCTGATAATTACTTTCGTTACTATTAATCAAATACATAAATTTAATAATTTATTCAAATGATTAAAAAAGTTAACCAATTCTATTACCTCTACCATAAAATTTTTGAACCTCTTAACTTTTCGTTTCGATTTATTTTAATAACTCATTTTGTTAAAAATTGATTAGTTTATTAATTAATCGGTTAATTTTCATAAATTAATAAGTTCTTATAGAATAAAATAAATCAATTAATTTTTATTTAAAAATTTTAAATTAAAATTAAATATTTTCAATAAATTAAGATAAAATTTTCAATCATATTTTAAATTATTTAATTTTATTAGTTTTAAATTAGTTTTATGACGGTCTAATATTAATTGAATCTTTTAAATCTTAAAACTTATGTTTTACTGGTTTAACTTCTTGTTTGTTTTTAAAACATTGATTTGTTCGTTATATATTTTAAAATAAAAATTACGTATTTTAATAATATAAAATATATATTATGTATATAAGGAGAATAATCTATTTAATTGTATATTTATTAGAGGTCTTAGATTAAAAGTTTTAACAAATCATATGATATTAGAAATGTTAAATCAAATGTTTGAGTTGAGACAAAGAAGAATTGCAAAACATTATATTATAATGTTAATATTCAAAATGGTGAGTGAGGGCAAATGCGAGAATTGGGTGGGACCAAGCGGTCCAGGACACAGGAGAAAAACTAATAACAAATCATATCTTGTACTCGAAGGGTGAGTTTATGCATAGAGATCGTTGAAAACATGCCAGGAAAGTCCGAGCTGTTCAACACTTTCAATAACCAAAAAGAAGAAAAAAACGGAAAGTGGGGTCTAATTTGTCTTTTTCACTTTCAAAAACCGGCCACACGTTTGTGTACTGTCAATGCTTTTTAAATTAATCTCAAGAATCTCTTCCCACGAGTAAAAACTTCTACATTGAACTTAACCTCAAGTCTTTTCCTTGGCATCTTGAATAAGAGCCTTTTTATTATACTAATCTCAGCCAATTAAGAGTCTCCTTATTCTAGAGACAATCACAAGCAAATTTTTGAAAACCGGACCGAACCAGTTGGTCGGATTGGAGAATCGGTGAATCGGAACATGAAACGATTCAATTTAGCCCTTATTTTTGTGAGTGATTTACCAGTTCATTTTGCGGTTGGACCGGTAAAAACCGTTGAACCGATGAAAGAAAGAATCGATCGGTCTATTTAAAATGCCTTGATTTTGATGATTTCAACTTGAATGAATATTATGATTAGTGATCTTTTTTTAATCTTTTTGATGAAATATGACTAGTGAGCTTTGTTATCTTATTTTGTGTTGTGTTTGGCGAATTTTTTAAAAAAATTGTATATTTTGAAATTTAAAGGTTTAAGTTTACAATTAGATAAATAAATAATTAAATAATATGTTTAAAAATTATCTTATATATATAATGTATAAAATACAAATTTATATATTTGTTAATCACCGGTTCAACCACGATTGAATTCCGGTTGAACCATTAACCCTTGAATCAGTTGCTTTTTCGGTTCAATCACCGGTCCGGTTTTTAAAACATTGATATAAACAGACCCCTAAAATAATAAGGTGGACAGATTTGTTTGAACCTGCATTAGAAGACAAAGATGTAGTGAGAGTCATAAATTTAGACCCAGGATTCGGCCAACAGTAGAAGCCACAAATAGCTCTCCAAATAAAATAAGTAAAAGGGCACCCAAAAAAAAAAAAAGACGAGAGCAAGATTACATGTGAAGGGGATATGAGCTCAGGTTTACTGGAATAATTGAAGCTACCATCATTATTCCTGAGCAAATCTGAGTCTTGAAGTTTTGATTCAAGCTTTTTGACATAATTATAATAAAATTTGATTAAGTAGTCTCTTTCTCTCCAGCAACCCGCAACAATGGGAATGTTAGATACATAAGCATGGTTTTGCGGTACGTAAGCAAACACGTCACCTTTTGGCACATTAAAAGCGCAACGTGAGTAATGCCCACTACATCTCTCAAAAAAAAAAAAAAAAGGTAATGCTCACTGGATAACGAAACCTTGACGTCAATTTGCTTACAGGACATTTAGCGTTAGAAAGAATGGATCAGCAGTTACAATCATTGGGTGCGATCATACCAGCACTAATGTATCGGATCCCATCAAAACTTCGAAGTTAAATGTGCTTAGGCGAGAGTAGTACTAAGATGGGTAACCTCCTGAGAAATTATCGTGTTGCACAAAAAAAGAAGCAGTTACAATCATTTGAATAAATGGATGTTCATGTTTTTATTATTTTATAATTATTTTTATTTTATAAACATCATTTTATTTAATAAATAAGACTTATAAAAATTGAATAAATAAATTTTTATAAAATAAGATAGATATAAAATAACAAGAATAAATGATTTGACAGAGGAGTCCAGATCCTCTGTCCAATATTATGGTATCTTATAGTGTCTAATAAATATCAGTCATTTATTTATGTGAGTCCCGTAAAATAAATAGCTAAAATTCGATGAGACAGGATAAAACAGAGTAATATTAGACAGAAGATCTAGATTTCTAACCAAAGCCTCAATCTAGAAACCTTCAAAAGTATCGAAATTTTGGGGTTGACGTCCGTGTGGTCTTTTAGTTTTAGACCTTTAAATACTAGCGTTTCCTTTTATCTTTTAAATAGGATTTTAAAGCAGTTTATTAATTTATTAAACAATTTGTTAAGAACATAATAAATATTTGTTTATTAAATGTAAATTACTTTTTCATAAAAGGAAAATATTTGTTTGTATACACTTTTAATAATGCTTATTGTGAATTTTATTGTAGAAAATAATTCAATTTATATATAGTTTTTTTTTCATCAGATATTTCTCTTCTGAAAAAGAGACGTGCGGAAACAGGCACGTCTTCACAATGAGCAGCTTTTGTTGCGAACCGCTGAAAAGTAGTGAATTTCATTGACTTATGGTGGCCTGAGCTGAGATAGTTACACAAGTAACTAGGTTCCAGTAGAGAAATTACAGTTGCGTAAATTTACATGCTCAGTCCTGCAGTCTATAACATAAAGCACAAACCTACAGAAAATAAAACCAAAACCGGGGAGTACGGTATGTGTACAGCGGGAATATGCTTAAACGTAGAAACAAACGAATCCTTCCGACTCCCACCCTTTTCGCCGCCACGTGTCACCGCGTTTACGTTTTTCTCTATCGACGGCTTTTAACATTTGTTCTTTTCGCAAGGTTTTCCACACACACACACTCGTTCATTTTCTCTCTCTCTCACGCACTAGCTGTCTTGCTTTCGAGTTTTCGACCCCTACGACGACTCTCCAGATCTAGTCAGCCAAACAACCACAATCAGAATCAGAATAAGAAGAAGGTGATGATGAAGAAGAAGCTTCTGGCAGCTTCTACTTTTCTTTCTATTTTGTGTTCCCGGTTAGGTTAGATGGACTTGGCTCCCTATGCATCACTTACCGCGATTCTTTAAAAAAACCGGTCTCATGGATCGCCAAGATCGTCGGAGGCCAAGGCTTGCCCGAATCAATGCAGCCAAGCGTATTGATTACGAGGCGGCTTCGTCTTCTTCGTCTCTAGAAGACTCTACCTCGCAGTCTCTGGTCACGCGGTCCCTCGATTTTCCGGAACGGACCAGCTTCCGTGTAGAAGGAACCGAAGGCGAGTTCGACCTTATCTGCCAGAGTTTGGGCCTCTCCGGCCCTGACGATTTCGCTATTCCGGCTGCCGCGTGGGAAGCCATGAAGATGCGATCAGTCTCCGATATTTTACCTCGTTCCAAACTGCTCTGGTCTGATGGTGTTAAGAGAGGGGAAGATAAGACTCACTTGGATGAAGAAGAGGAGCAGGAATTGGTTGCCGATATTCCACGTAGCGCTCAAATCAACGATGCTACTGAGTTAATTTGGGAGGAGCAAACCGAGTCAACTGAATTTCACGCTCGCTTGAATGTCGCAGGAGGTATAAAAGGCGTTCGGCCACCTCTGTTGAAACCGCCACCGTCAATGAACCTACCAGTTGTAGACCATGCGTGTTCTACTTGGGAGATACTTAGGAATTTCGCGCCTGAAAGCGAGGAACACTGTTGCGTAATGAATTACATAGGGTTGACTGACGATGAAGGGGTAGAAAAAAAGGAAGAGAAGGAAGAGGAAGAAGAAAAAGAAGAGGGAGGAATTGTTTCGAGTGTTTGTAAGAGAGAGGAAGATGAGAATTTGTTGCGGATAGGGGAAATCCCCGTTTTGTCGGCGTCGTGTTCGTTTACGACCTCGAATGAAGACGACTGTTCGAGTACTACCACGGAACCAATGTCGAACATTTCTCCAAATGGTAGGTTTAGAAGAATTATTACGTCTTGGCAAAAGGGTAAGCCTTTGGGACAAGGATCGTTTGGATGCGTGTATGAAGGAATTGCTGAGTAAGTGCTTAACCAGTGATATCTGTTATTGTTAACTAGTTTAATTATTATCAATTTTAGTAAATTGGGTGTTAACTTCTAACCTGTTTCAATATTAGAATCGGATCTGTACATTTTCTTTTGTCCTCTGTGTGGTTATGGATGGGAGACTCTGAGCAGAGACTCTGACTTAATGATAGTTACGGGACTACATTTTGTAATATGATCTTAAATTTTATAGCACCTCTGGGGATTCAATCAGGTTTCTGATAGATGAAGTTGAAGTTCTCGAATCTGAAAGCCAGTGTACCTGGAAATTGCTTTAAAAGGGAATCCTCGTGTCGCCAAATATGATGCTTTTCCATTTTTTGGGGTCTTAGTAGTTGGGGATGCCTTTTTTCCTGGTGTTTAGATTTTAGGTGGAACTGAGTCAGAAACGCTCTAGGTTATGATTTGAAACAATATTAGTTTTGCATACATTTCGTCCTTGTTCAATGTTGTTCTTCTATGTAGAATATCTGTGCATTTTCCATGCCAGATTCTTGTATAGACCTTATATAACATGTACTTGCATGACAGATTCAATCGGCAGCTCTGGAAAGCCCGCAGTGAAAATATTTAAAGTTAAAAGTGAAACGGTGTCAATTTATGGCTTGTCCTTCTTGGTTTGCCATCTCTTTCACTGTGCCGAAGGCAGTCTTTCCCTGGATGGCTCCTTGTCTTCTGGAACTTTTTTTTTCTCCTTTGGTACAACTGAAAACATACATCTTTGATAACTTTTATCTTGAATATCAAAAGTGTTGAATGAAGTAATTTTAAAGAAAGTGTCCCTTGTTAGAGTCTGCAGGCCAAGATATCAGGGCTGGAGTTATACATTATCGGTGTAATTACTTCACTTGATGGTTCTTAGCCTAGGAAGGGCTTGAGCAAAATTGGAAGGGTTGATCTCCAGAATAGAGCATTTCTATTAGTTCCCTGATCTCAAATGTTAAACACATACTTGCTTGTCATGTTGAACTGTAAATGTCTTCTTCAGTTATGTATACTGGGGAGTCTTAATCAGTCAACATTTATTCTCTCTCTTGGAAAAAAATAAATCATAATTTATGGTACTTCCTCTTTCAATTGGGTTCTGGACTTTCCTTTTCTGGCATGCTAATTATGCTTTACTGGTTCATGCAGTGATGGATTCTTTTTTGCCGTCAAAGAAGTGTCTTTACTTGATCAAGGGACTCAAGGAAGGCAAAGTATTTTCCAACTTGAGCAGGTAGGGTTTCTTTGTTGTTGTCGTAGCCTGATTATTTTACAGTTATTGGTTCTCTTGTGGCCGACTTCTCTTTTCTCATAGAATCTGTGTTTTTTTTTTCAGGAAATTGCTCTATTAAGTCAGTTTGAACATGAAAATATAGTTCAATATTATGGCACAGATAAGGTACCATTTCCTTTCTTAAGATGTATGAATGTTGCAACCTCAATTCAGTTTTATATTTGCATCTACTCTTATTATTATTATTTTATTCTTATGATGCTTTAGAAGTTAAAACTGTTTCCTAATTGTTATTGGAAATTGCTTCATCAGTTCAGCACATGTGAGAGTACAGTTTTAAACTTTTTTCTTGAATTGATTTGTGCAGGATGAATCAAATCTGTATATCTTCCTTGAGCTTGTAACTCAAGGTTCCCTTCTAGGTGTCTATCACAAATATCATTTTCTGGATTCCCATGTTTGTGCATACACAAGACAGATATTGCATGGTTTAAAGTATCTTCATGATCGTGATGTTGTTCACAGGTAATGGGTGGATTCAATGTCATTTGTTGTTCGCATGGTCTAACAATCTTCCTTATTTTGTTTTTGGTTGAAATTTATTTGTTCTGTTGACTGTTTATTTGATGAATTTTGGAATATGTATGATTTACATGCTTCCAATCTCCTATGCCTCATGTTCTAAGCAAACATATAAACGTTAAGTGAATTGTAGCAATATTATGTGTAGTACACTTGTCCTCATTTAACTTTCTTTGAATTCAAGGGATATCAAATGTGCAAATATTTTAGTTGATTCAAATGGATCTGTGAAACTTGCAGATTTTGGATTGGCAAAGGTAACGTTTCTGTTCATTTTGCCTATATCCTCGTTTCCTTTGGACTTCTAAAAGTATTAATTTCTTCTCTTGATTGCATCCTTTTCATTTTCAGGCAACCAAATTAAATGATGTTAAATCTTGCAAGGGGACGGCATTCTGGATGGCACCTGAGGTTTTTGTCTATGCTTTTTGACTTAAGAGAAATTTATTTACATAAAATTTTGTAGAGATAATTTTGGCTTCAATTTAAACTGCTTCTATATGCTTTTCTTTATCTTTTCCTAACACATCTATTCTCCTGCAGTACCAGTCAGTTGAGTGAAGGACAACAACATGCTACAATTATTTTGATATATGTTTGTGTGAAATTAACTTTATGAAGCCATATGTAAGAATTGCGGAGGTTGTAAGAGGATAAAATTTGAACTGAAATATAAAGCATATAAATGAGCATTGAACAAATTTTGCCATTAATGTTTTCAGGTCTTTTATCCTCCTATTAAACCTTTGTGTTTGGCATTATCTTCTTAAGATATCCATTGAGATTTCTATTGAGAACCTCTTGTTAGAAACATCAGCTACATATGAGAAAATTGAGTACATGTTTCAATTGTAATTTGATGGGTTTTATAATATGTAGTCTGTTCTATTAATTCTAAGTCGTTCACACATTGTTCCTATGTCTTTTAGAATTTGTAAAATGGTTTTCTTTAAATTTTGCTTTCTTGACTATTTGATTGATAAAAGATCTTCTAATCATTTTTTCTAAAAATATTGTGATGCAGGTTGTCAACCGTAAAAACCAAGGTTATGGACTTCCTGCTGATATATGGAGTCTTGGGTGTACTGTTCTGGAGATGCTAACCCGTGAGATTCCATACTCGCATTTGGAGTGTGTAAGTACCACTTTTTTGTCTTTTATTCTAAGCTTCACTGTGATTCCATACTCGCATTTGGTGTGTAAGTACTACTTTTTGTCTTTTATTCTAAACCTCGTTGTGGTGAGCTTGGACAATCTGCAATACGTTTTACCATCGGGAGAGTAAATTAATCTCAGATAACTCAAATTCAATTAAAACATTAATTGAGGTTAGCACTTTCTCATATTGTTTGCTTAATGTGTTTCCTGGACTGCCTTTATATATTTCTGGTTCGGAAAACTGAATGAAGTGGAACAATTTTGAATGAACATTATTCTAGTAATGATTCATACGACTTTATTCTCATTCAACTGAGCTTTTCTGATACCTTTCGGTTTTTGTTATGACATATATGCTTTGGCTACAGTCATGAGTAGCTGGAACCTGTAACCTATTCTAATTGCATATCCTTATTCTGGTTGGTATTTGATTGAATTTGACACATTGCTCCGCAATCAGCTACAAGAAATGATCTTGCTATATCTGTTTGTGGCATTTAATAGTGTATTTTCTTTCTGTGACTCAGCAAATGCAAGCTTTGTATAGCATTGGCAAAGGTGTACCTCCTCCTGTTCCTGATTCACTCTCCAACGATGCAAGGGATTTTATTATGCAGTGTTTGCAGGTTAATCCCGATAATCGCCCTACTGCAGATCAGCTTTTAAATCATCCATTTGTCAAGAGGCCATTGCCAACATCCTTGGGTTCAGCTTCTCCTTATATAGGACGGCGATCTTAAAATCTTAGCTTGGGACAGCAGATTGGGTAATCTTACTTTCTGAAGGTCAAAATGTTGGATATTAGAAGTTCAACTTCTGTATTTATGCTGCCTTGTCGGTGAGGTGTTTGCTTTAGTTATTGGGTGACGGACATTTAGATCCTAAAGATGCTTGAAGCCTCTGTACCTATAGTTTTCCAGTGAAACATCTATTGCACGCATTAAATTGGTAATTGCGTATCTCATAGGATTTTTTGCCTAAAATATTTGGTGAAAAGTTCTAGAGATGTTTCATTGGGAAGGATTATTTCTATTTCCGTATTGGGATAGTTCTGCTCTACCTTCTTCCGTTATTACTCACTTTGACCTGTCAGATTGTCTTTCGTGTTGTGAACAGGTTGGTCCTCGGTGAACTGTATTGGACCATTTATTATCTCCACTCCCAGCGAGGCAATTCCAGTAGGTTTAAAGCCTGTAATGGCTTTGGTCAATCACATGCAAAGAAATTTGCACGGGGAGCTTCACTTTGACGGTGTTTGATACCGAAGGCCCTGCCGCTTTTGAGAAATCTGCTGTACAGAGCAAACAGTTCTTAAGATTCACACTGTCTGCTGGGTAGACCAAAAAAAAAGAAAAAGAAATGATCTCATCATGTTAGGTTTTTGAGAATTGATTCATCGCGGGGAGGATTGTGGAAACAAGGTGTGAGAGCAATGTGTTTGTAAAAATTAGCAAATACAGAATACTATTTTCTTAATGTATATATGGTATTTGATGTAACATACATGTTAGTATCAATTGAATTTATAGTATGTCTGTTACTTTTTGCTTCCGAATCTTTCATTCTTTGCTTTCCATGGAAATTAAGGAATCACCCAGAAAATTGTAGCAACTAAAATTGATTTTTTGGTGTTTGGGCGTGAAGTCTAATCACTATCAGAAAAACTCTGAGTTGTATAGCTGATGATGACGGAGAGAAGAGGTCCTTGCCTATTGTTAACATAGCACAAGACCTGAAAAACATCCTTGATTGTGAAAGTTGAATGAAGAAACTGCTTTACAAAATCAGTTTCAACCATTGAGTTGCTAGCTAAAATAATGTCATCTGCATAAGTGAGCGAAGCAATGAAGTTTGAAGAACCAGGTTTTACTAACAAAGAAGGGTCCAATGGAGCTTGTGCAAAGCCTTGAGGTAATGTTGCTGTGAGATGTGATTTCCACCATCTGCTTGCCTGTTCAAGGCTACAGAGAGATTTTAACAATATGTAAACTTTCGAGATTGAGAAATAGAAAGTTAAGTGACATTTAAGTCTAAGAGATAACAATGAGTTAATCCATAAGTCTGAATTAAGGTGTTTTTAACGAGCCAGTCTATGAGCTAAATCAAGTCTAACTTGATTCGAGGTTTAACTCTTTTAAGTAAAACGGTATCGTTTTGTTAGAAGAGTTAGGTTTTAGATAGGCTGGGTTTGGACAACCCAAACTTGGACTCAATTGAAAAAAAATATGTTTTATACTTTTAACTTTTAAAAAATTATTTTAAAAAATTAACGAGACCGGCTCATGGGCCGACTCATTGCCATCTTTATTTACGTATAAGCCTCTTCATTTAAGTCATTATAATGCCTTAACATTAAGCTGATGAAGATGCTACTGGTGAATAGAACTACTAATAAAGTTCTAACATTTGTCATCTTCACGCTACTAGCCTGACATTATATCGCTCAATGTCATCATCTACCTTATGCTTATTTATAAAGACGTATTTGCCCCCAGTGGATTGTTTATTAGGTGGTAAATCAACTAGCCCGTGTGTATTGCCAAATTTTAATGTTTGTAACTCTGTATCTTTTGCTTCACACCAACATAGATGTTTGACAACCTTTAAGAAGCTTTTCAGTTTTGAAACTGTATCAACAGAAGTATAAAATGTTCTTTGCTTGTGTGAGAGGCCGCTATAAGATATGGAACAAGCTAGGATATGTGGTGTGGTAGTAGCATTTGGTAAGTTAGAGTGATAATCTTTATATTTCAATGGTAGACCACAAGTTTTAGCAGACCTTCCTTGACATTATATCTCTCAATGCTATTATTAGGGGTGAGCATTCGGGTAATTTGGGCCGAAATTTCACTGTTCGGGCCCGGCCCGAATTACTCGAAATTTTTTTCATCTTATCCGGCCCGAACTCGAACTTTTTCTAACCCAAGCTTACCCGAATTACTCGAAATTTTATAACGTAATTCGGGTAATTAGGCCGGCCCGAATTTTTTTGGAGTTACCCGACCCCGGCCCGAAAATAATTCGGGTAAAACCCGAATTACCCGAAATT
>JAOSBP010000002.1:1580661-1628946 GCA_027563825.1 Erythroxylum mucronatum | reverse complement strand
CCAAAGTATATTGAAATCTGAAAATATTTTATGGTATATCTATTCATTGTAGGTGGCAGACTTGAGCCTGTTACGAGCAGAAACTCACAAATTCGAGTCTCATTACCTTGATAAACTTGTTGGTAAAGTGGATTGAGCTTCTGCTGTTACATGAGTTTTTTTGTGTTCCATTCCTTGTGTTAATTTTTTGTGGAACCCAGGTACTGACAAGGAATTTTTTGAGAGGTCACCAATAAATTTTGTCGATCAGTTTTCCTGCCCCATAATTCTGTTTCAAGGGTTAGAAGATAAGGTATGCATATGACAGGTGGTTTTGTCGATGTCTTGCCATTATTCTGACTAGTGCAAACTCTTCTAGTTTTCTGATAATATTGTGAAAATAAAAGAAAGAAATACATATACCATATATTATAATTGGGGTTCTACATGTTTAATTTTGTACTGTGTAGAGTTAACTATTGTCAACTTTGCTGTCAATGGAGAACCTAAAATTTATAATGGTGCATTGTTGTCCCAAGAGAAAACCATGACATTCTATTAAGTTTTTGCTGCACTTTCAACACAAGTGGTGGTTCAGAAGACTTGAACTTGCATACTTGTGGTTCCAACCAAATTTGCTTCCTTTCACCAAGCAATAGGCCCTGATGCAGCTATCTGGATTTGTAGTTAGCTGTTTATATGTGAGAAGCTTTATTTGTTTCGTTAGCATTTATGTGATCTTAGCGTTTCGGTTACGATGTGCACGGTGATGTTAGAATAATTAATGATGTGGGAACAAGAGCAATTTAACATATATTTCTCATAATAAAACTTTGAAACTTTAGTTGAAAACATCTCCAAATGTTGCAGGTTGTACCCCCTGATCAGGCTCGTAAAATCTACGAGGCTTTGAAGAGAAAAGGTCTGCCAGTTGCTCTTGTGGAGTACGAAGGAGAGCAACATGGTTTTCGCAAGGTATATACTGTAATCACGTCTCAAAATTACTCTATCTATTCCTTGAAGGATTGTCAAAAACCATAATATCCGACTGTATGCAGGCCGAGAACATTAAGTTCACACTAGAACAGCAGATGGTATTTTTTGCACGATTGATAGGACATTTCACTGTCGCCGATCCGATTACTCCTATCAAAATTGACAACTTTGACTGAGAGTGTGAGGTAACTGATCCTGAGCTTTCGATTCTAAGATTCATGTTCATGAGTCTTCTATTTGGTAAAACTAACCATCTTTCGTTATTTCAGGAATTTGTGTCACTTGCTATCCCACATCAATAAAAGAAACATATTTCATTGGATGGACCATGGAATGGCTAGATGTGTGCCTTGTTTCTTTGGGAATTCAAACACTGATTGATGAATGTACTCTATATTACTTCTGATTGTTGAATGTAGTGTATATAATTGTTTGTTGATACTTATTCTCTTCTTCTTAAGCAACCCCAACTTAATTTTAACCTAATTTTATCTTCTTTCACTCTTAACAAGATCTGAAATTCTTGTGAAATGACAATGGGGGATATTTCCAAGTGAAATGTCTAATTTTTCTTATGAAAAGGGAAAGATTTTCTTTCCATTGTAAATAGGAACAACTCTTCTTCAATTGAATGTTATCATTGTATGAAGCGCGCCGCCGGAGAAAAAAAACAACGGAGAAGAGAGTGCGACGGTGTGCTTGGAGGTTAGCACGTACTGGTCTTGTTCAGGCGTATAGGTTAGAGTCTGTTCCTTTTTTATGACTTCTTGAAGAAAGGCATAGGCTTTGTTACGTAGTACAGCAAAGAATTAAAAAAGGCATCAACTTTTATACGATTGTACACGAAATCGTTAATCTTTTGTGATTGGCGGGCCCAATAAGCCACCACTTCCAGATAGATCCAACGGCGTAGTAGCGGCGAAACGGGGAGGAGCGAACGAACTACCGTACCGTTTCACTTCTCTTCTCTTCTCTTCTCTGCTCTCAGATCTTCTCTCCCTCGTCAAACATCAAACATGGCTATGCGAAGCAAATCCCATTTAACTCCTCTCATTAAACTGTAGTTAAGCTAAGATTGAAGGTTATTTATTTATTTCTTCGGGGGTTATGGAGGCGGAGCTCAAGGACATTAAGGCCGAGCCAAGTAAGACACTCGACACCCAGCCGGCAGGGGACGACGGCTCCAGCAAAGACGACCGTCCTCTTCTCAAATTCGACTCCTCGAACAGGAGCTCCCCCGCCGTCAATGTCGAGGAGCTGGAGAAGAAATACGCGGCGTTTGTACGCCACGACGTGTACGGTCCGATGGGGTGCGGAGAGCTTCCGTTGATGGAGAAGGTTCTCCTGGGAATGGCTTTGGTGACGCTTGTGCTTGTGAGAGTGGTGGTGGCGACGAGTGTGTTGGTGTTGTATTACGTGATTTGCCGCATTTGCACGCTGTTCTCCGCGCCGAATCGCGACGAGGAGGAGGGGCAAGAGGACTTCGCTCACATGGGAGGGTGGCGGAGGGCTGTTATTGTGGTATGCGGGAGGATTCTGTCGAGGCTCGTTCTTTTTGTGTTTGGCTTTTATTGGATTAGCGAAAGCTATAATGATCTAAAACTACAGCAGCACAAGTCCTCTTCTCAGGTATTCATGTTCAGTATCGCTGATGCTCTAGACAATGGAGTGGAATTTCCAGAAGTGTTGTTTGTGAAGACTTTGTTTGCGATTCTTTAAATTTGGTGTGTTTGGATCTGCATTCTTCAAATTGTCTGACGTCTCACTTATTAATTGAACTTTCTACTTTGTTTGACTTTATATCAAGTTGAATAATGTGATTGAAATTATTCAGAATGAGGGGAAAGATCAGTCTGTGGAGCCCGAGAGACCTGGGGCTATTGTGTCAAACCATGTTTCATACTTGGATATTCTGTATCATATGTCTTCTTCTTTCCCAAGCTTCGTTGCAAAGGTTTGTATCTGTTCAGAGTGCTTGTTACTTTCATGCAAGTTCCTACTCGTATACATTTAATTTCTAGATTTGTACAGCTTTTTTGTGAGACTGACGCTTGTCTGTTATATTGATTCTGAACTTCCCTGTCGAAGAGATCAGTGGGTAAACTCCCTCTAGTTGGTCTTATCAGGTCAGTTACTGAACATCAATGTTCTCTAGTATCATGATCATTGTTATGATCCATGTTGGGATTTTTACGTGTGTTCTCTGCATTTTATCCCTGTGTGATTCCTTTCTTGAAATTTAGGCCGTTGAGCTGGTTTCTTTTTTCATATTCAATATCTGATGTTCGTACCTGTCAATTTTTATGATTTGGTTGTGTTATGATGCATATCATGACTATGCTTAACCAGGTTTCCTTCTCTTAACATCATCGTATTGAGGAATCATCGATCTTAGAAAGTTTTGCATTACCTAATAAAATGATTTCTTCTTGACTATTTATTACCTTCTGTTTAAAAACTATTTTTCCCGTTGTCTGTCCTTTACTTTTTCTCTTAAAGATTTCAACTAGTTAGTTGGATAATGTGGAAATACTGCTTTCTGGTGCATTTGGATTAGTAATGGAAATCATGTGGTCTAAATTTTACAGCAAGTGCTTGGGTTGTGTATTCGTTCAGCGGGAAGCAAAGGCGTCTGACTTCAAGGGTGTTTCAGGTATATAAGCAGTTGGCATTTGATTTCCTTCATTATTATTGGGCTTGTGAACTGTTACCTTTTTATCACATCTGCATAACTTACTGTTTGATTTAGCATTGGTAGAGATAGAAAGTACTGGAGTAGAGTCAGTCATTGCTGGAAAATAAGAACTCATGTCACTTCTAAGGGCTCATTCACTGACAGAAATATGTGAAATAAGATCAATAGAGAGAGAGAGAGAGAGAGAGAGAGGCCAATAAACTGGCTCATGACTTGTTTACAGTTTCTTTTGGCAGGGTTGGTGTACATTGCTGGACATAAGCTTATGAAAACTGTTATTACTCACCTGAAAAGTTGATTTAATTGTCTTCTATTGCGAGTGCTTGTTTGTTATCTGTTCTCTATTGTTGTTTGCTAGATTTCAACACGCTTCACTCCTTGCAGGTGTTGTGACGGAAAGAGTTAAAGAGGCTCATCAGAATAGATCTGCTCCTAAGATTATGCTTTTTCCTGGTCAGCAACTTGACTGCATAAATGCGTTTCCTTATTTTTCTTGATGCATGTCAAATGATTTTCTTATTTTCTAGCAAAAATGCTTCAGCCATTTTGGTTTCTCATTATGCATGTTATTCAATAATGTTTGGCAAGTTCACTTTCATAAAAGATACATATTTAGGGCTGTACAGTTTTGGGGTTAGTTAAGGTCTTTTCTGTTTGGTTATTTCTCCTTCTTTTCTTTACTATACATATTTAGAGCTGAACAGTTTTGGGGTTAGTGAAGGTCTTTTCTATTTGGTTATTTCTCCTTTTTACCAATGTATCTGGAAATAGTGGAGCTTTTTCTTATGCTTATGATCAATCATTTTACTTAAGTTAGCTAGTCTTTAATGCTACTGCAGAGGGAACAACTACAAATGGAGATTACATCCTTCCATTCAAGACGGGTGCATTCTTGGCAGGGGTCCCTGTAGTCCCAGTTATTCTAAAATATCCTTACCAAAGATTCAGTCTTGCTTGGGATTCCATATCTGGGGTGAGTTTCCACTTGTGATTTTGATATTTATAAAAATTGTAGGCGATGCTGTGTTGGCTGTCTTAGAAGATCAAAGCTTATGAATTTAGACATAGAAAGGTCCACGAAAGCATGCAAAGAATTTGAAATTCAACTTGCTTTCGAAGTAATAACAACAATGGAAACAGTCTTTGAACTTCAATAAATCAATATTAGATGGCTGGGTAATTGATAAATGTTACAGGCATTGGGTTTAATTTTCAAAAGGACGCCCTATTAGCTATCCCTGGATTCTTTTGTATTGCCACTGAACAGTGCTGATGGTAAATCAAAATCTCCGATTTGCACACCAACTGTTCTTTGTTTATAATCATGAAGGGACACCGACTATTCTATTTTTGGTAATAAAGGGCACATTGAGTTCAACATGCATTTCTGTCTGATTCTAGCTTGCATATACTTTTCTTTTTGCAGGTGCGACATGTAATTTTACTATTATGTCAATTCATAAATCACATGGAAGTGATACGGCTTCCTGTTTACTACCCCTCACAGGAAGAGAAAGATGACCCAAAGCTGTATGCTAATAATGTCAGAAAACTGATGGCTCAAGAGGTTTGCATTTCCCTTAGAAGTGGGATATTAATGATTTTGAAACTAATTTGTCATAGTTCTTAGTTTTGTTGTGATACAATATGATTTAGAACTATGATTAGCTTCCTTGAAAAAGTCATTAGGAATGAAAGGGACATCAGTTTTATGATCCCTCAGGTTCTAAATTTTAGATCACGATCTATAGCATGACAATGGTTTTGCAAGAGTGACATATCTGAATCTAAAGCAGTATTGTTAGTCAGGCAGCTCCGGTTGTTTATGCTGATTCCAATTTGTACTTAGGTTTTTGATGGATTAACAATCGTGAATTACTGTTATAACACCCGGAATTTTACTTTTTGCTGCAGGGTAATTTAATAATGTCGGATATTGGACTCGCTGAGAAACGAATATATCTTGCTGCTCTCAATGGTAATAATAGCCTGCCTACTGTTTTGCATCAGAAAGACGATTGATAATTTCTTGGCCTCGCTCCCAAATGATATTTAGTCTCTATGGAACTTCGTACTTAGTATTGGTACTTGCTCATAATGACATCCAAAATTGGGTGTTATATCCAGGCTTTTCTAATAACGAAAGAAAGAGAACAGTATCCAGTTTGTACTACTATCTTGTAAAAAATTTGTCATTGAATGCAGTTACAAACGTGATGGTGAGCAATTGTCGAAACATCTGAGATCTTTACTGGGCCTTTTATTATATTTTGTGCATCCACAATGAGTTTTAGTAGATCCCTGAAATTAATCATAGCTGGAACCCTTCCATATGAAAATCTGAAACATCTCTCTTCTCCTGTTTCTTGCAGGTTTGTTTTGACAATGCTACTAATTGGGATCCGACCGTCTGTATATTTCTTGTATGATTTCTGTTATAATCCCTAAAAAAAGATGAAAATCATAAGAAATCATTGGCAGAATGAGGATTACACTTGTCATTTTGGGATGATAAAATGGCATTTTCAATGCAATCCATTCCTTTTCCATAATTTTATCATTTGAGTTGGATAACTCGGACCTGCCTGTTTTGAAGTTGAATGTAAATTCACACATAGCTCGTTTAGTGTTTTACACTGGTTAAAAAAGGCTTCTTAGCTCTCATTTGTTTTCTTTGTTTAACATTTCATGTATTGCCGTGTCCAACTCCAAAATGATCAAATGATTTTGTTTCCTTGTTACAAAAACACAAACTGTAGTTTTGGCAAGATGTTGATAATGATAGCAGAATACATCTTTTCCCGAAAGTTTACAATAGATCTTGGGGCTTCTTCTCTAGGACACAAAACCAGGTGCAAGATGCTTACATTTAGAATCATACTGCAGCTGTATATGCATAGCTGCTAAACATTTCATGATACATCGCTAGACAGCTTCATGAGGCAATCAAAGTGGCACTAAAATCGCTCTCTCAAAACAGACTAGTTTTACAATTGGTCGCTGTTTGTTTTAATCACTCACAGAATCTTCTTAGATGCTAAACAACCACTTCCAGGCTGGAAGGTTTTTCTCATCTTTCCTTGAAGGAACCACTTATGGACCTTGGCAGTTCCCATGGCAGGCAGCCTCTCAATGGTGACTGAAGAAACATGGAAGATGTTGATAGCTGCTTCTGTCGCATTGAGATTGACGATAGGCAATTAAATGCACCTGTTAGCCTTCTCTTCTCACTGTCGATAGGTTGGCCACCGGGGTCATGCTCTACCGCAGATATCTTTAGGGATTTGGGAAGTATGCAGTTGCAGAGTGAACCTATTCATCATTTCATTAAAATTTGATGAATTAACCTATTCATTCTTCAGCAGTAAATGTGTAGGGATATGAGGGTAAGTACCTATCTTGGCAAGACGGTTCACCCATTTTGGGATCGGTTTTCCGGTCAGCTTGTAACACATGTCCTTGCAGAAATGGTTGCAATTCTTTACAATCAAGTGATATGTATCACCATGATAGCTTGCTGCATGCTGTTCCATGAACTCTCTCACCTGAGTAGGATCCAAGCATGTGGTGCCAATGAATATAGACTTCCTGAACTTGAAGCCAGGACAATGGCGAGGTTCCACCTCGAAAACACCGCTTGTTGGGTAGTCATGAGCTCCAAACGCATACTCCACACCATAAACTTCAGGAAGGAGTGGAGATTTTCAGAATCACTTAAATATGGAATCAATGTGGAAATCCAATTTAAAAACTCATAGCCAATCCATTGATTAAACATGCTTAAGCCTTACCTTCCACACCAGAGTGAAAGATACCAACTCCTGCCCAATAAAAGTAGCCATTCATGGTCGTCAAGTCATAAACATTCAAGTAAACTGGTGCATTTCCAGGACCATAGCTTGCAGACCTTGATTTAGGAAACAAGCAAAAGCGAGTCACAGACTTCTCTTTCAGACGAAGAGGCATAATACATCTCCACCCTTTCCTTGTTCTAACTTTCATGTTCCCTGTAATGTAGGATCAAGCTCTATTAATGGCTGCCTCCAACCCTGAAAATTCGAGAAGAGATGAAACCAATTTAGAGTAAAAATGAAACTCATCAAGCATCCAACCTCGAAGCTCTAATACTCTCAAAACCAAGAAGGGAAATCAGTGTTCAATTGACTTGAAGCTAGAGTTCAACACCATCCTTGTAGAGATTCTACATTTTTAAAGCAGAAAAGAGAGGACTTCTTAGGGTTGATAGAAGTAACTTCGAACCTAGATCTTCACATCAACCGCAAGTCTTAAATTCCCAGAAGCCAAATATTAGTTAAAGAGTGCTCAAAGAAAACAGTAGCGTTTCAAGCTTTTAAGCTATACAGTAATAATAACAAGTGATGATGAGAGGTCTCAGATCTAGTCAAAGGTTATAACTTTAGCCCCATTATCCCACCATTTTTACACAACAAATGTAGCAGATCAGACAGAAAGAAGCGTCCATCCCTGCTCGAATCTAAATACTGAAAACTTTAACGTGGGCAGATGATGACATAATCACAAATACCTTATAAACACAGAAAAGGAAAAGACCATGAAGAAAATGACAAGAGTTCAGACTTGGGATCGTGCATAAATTTTCAAGCCAAGATAGTCATAAAGGTTCAAGTTTTAGCCCTCATTTTTCTTTCCCCTCAAATTTTCTCAGGATCCAAGCAGACCCACCAAGAAAAAAATGGCTAAGACACAGCCAACAAACATTCAAAAGAAGCAGATACTGGAGGAGCACAGAGATTCAAGGGTCAGAACACAAACCTCAAATATTTCATTTCCAATGAAAGCTATTGAGTTGAGTAGCCATTGAAGCCGAAAATAACACTTCCACTGCAGACAATCATGTTCATTGACACTTAAACAGGGGAAGAGAGTAAAATTATGAAAACCCCACGAACAGAAACAGCCTTAGCTGCTTCACAAACACACTTCACACCCTCTGCTCCTCCTTCTATGATAAGATAACCCACAAAAGATGAGACATTTATGTGAGATAAATAGACCAAAGCAAAGAATGACAAGTTTCAAGATAATACTCAAATCTCTCTCTCATCTGTCGCTTGCTTGTGACTATGTTTCCATGTGCTATCTGTTCCAATAACTTCAGTGCTAAATCACAAGAATTGTCTTTTAGCCTTTAAAATTTTACTTTTATTGCAGTTGTGGAAAAAAGAAAGATTTGGATTCTATAAGGATATGATATATAAATAAATAAAAATTATGCCTTTTTATTTAATGTAAGCTATTAAATATATTTTCACCCAAAAAAATCATTTTGTAATAATTTCTACTCATAAATTTTTTTATTGAAAATAGGCAAAAAGAATAATTTAGCCCCAACATTTCCGCTAAATTTTGAGTTAAGCTCTAACGTTTCAATACGTTCAAAATTAACTCCAACGTTTATAAAACGTTCAAAATAGACCCAAACGTTTGAAACACATTCAAAACAACCCCTAATTGAGGCTAAATTCCGTTAGTAATTTCGTCTAGTTAGAGGCTATTTTGATTGTTTTCAAAACATTAGGGTTAGTATTAAGTGTTTTAAAAACGTTAGGGTTTATTTTAAACACTCTGAAACGTTATCATCTAACTTAGATTTTAGTATAAATATTAGGGACTAAATTGCTATTTTAGCAAAATACTTACAACTTAAAGGTCATTCTACTAAGTGAAAGTGTCATTAAACCCTTAAAATGAAATTATAAAACTAGTTTTGGTATATATACATATATACTAAAGAACAAAGTAAAAGCTTATTTCTTTATATGATTTAGTGCATGCCTTAAAAAAAAGAAAAATAAAATATTAGTGACAACCCATAAATAGATATCTTCAAATCTATACATTTCTGAATAGCCAATTAAATTATGATCTCAAAAGTTAACTTAATGTTTGGATTTCTTATATAATATTGCATATATAATAACAACTATGTGGTTCCATTTTTTTTTTGGTTTGACAAGAAAATTTTTTAGTCTTTTTAATTCATCAAACGACGCAAATTTTAATGAAATAGTTGAAAATAGAATGCTTTAAAAATCAGACATAAAGTTAAATCGGTAAAATAAGAGATTTAAGATTTAAAAGATTCAACTGAAATTAGACTGTCACAAAATTGACTAAAGATTAAATAAAATTAAAGAATTTAAAATATGATTAAAAGAGATTGTATTTATCTATAGAAAAATCTGAAGTTTAATTGAAAAAATAATTATTAAATAAAAACTAATTAATTTATTTTAGTATACAAAAACTTATCAATTTAGAAAATTGACCGATTAATTGATCATTTTTTAACAACAAATGTTATTTAAATAAATTGAACCGAAAAGTTAAAAATTGAATCAAAAATAATAACAGCCAAAAAGGTTGAATTTTTTAATCACTTGAAAATAGAATGCGAAAGGTTAAATTTTGATGTTGTTTTGTTTTTTAATAAGATGTAATTATTACAAATATAGTACACAATAATTACTCATGATATTAATTCTTGAAAAGGAGTTGAAATCTTCTTTATAAAAGTGATTCTATTTCTAAGCTTCAATCTTAATTGTACAATTCAAAGTGGAATTGGAGGAGATTTTTGGAAAAGAAGATGAAATTTGAAGTTTGGATTAGGTCCTTGAGAAAGAAGAAGGAAGGAAAGTTTGAAGGTGTCAGTGTGGTCAAATTAAAGTAAAAGTAGGTACGGTGACAATGATCTTCATGTCTGATGATTATGCTGTTTGTATACAGTTGCATTAATCTTAAAATACTGAAAATGGTTTATGTTTAGGCATTAGTCGATTCAGATGAACTTTTTTGACCAAGATTCCCAATCCAAAACCAACGAAACTATCCAATAGAGGGAAGGGTTTTGTTAGGTAAGTTTTTGAGAAGGTGGGCCATGGATTCTCACGACACTGCAGGTTTGGCAGGGAACAGGAAGCCGACAAAAGCAACGTTAAAGACTGTACTGGGACTATAACACCAGTCTGGTGATGGAGATTCTTGTTTGCAAGAAGAGTGTTATGGTTATGAAAATTAAAATTTTAAGGAAATTTCTTGCAGTTGCATATGAAAGATGATCTGAGACTGGTTTCCAGGGAAGTTTTCTGATAAATTCTTATGTTTCACAGAGATATTTCATGTCAGGACAGGAAGTGAGTCATCATTACGTATGGTTTTCCAAGGCCCCTGTAGCTTCTTCTATGCCTAAGCCCCTCTGAAGAATAATCAACTGTACTGCAAAATTCACCTTTCTATGCTTTTTAGGTAACAAAATTCGAAAACCAAACTTCCAAAAGCGTGCACCCATTGACCCACTCGGTTGGTGTTCCTACTCCTGGGTTTCAGTTTCAGTTCATGTGGATGAAATGGACTGTCTGTGCCACTTTAAAAAGGTGTTGAAATGGGTTATCTTCTTCAGACAATGCTTTTTTAGATTAGTCCGATTGGTCATCAGCCCATGAGCATAATTTAATCAGCAAGCGTGGTTTCTTTTTGCATCAGGAAAATGTTTCAGCTTCTGACACACACTCACTGTCACTGACAAGCAAACCAGAAACAGAACATGACATCCAATATAGTTGTAGAGTAAATAATTCCATGAAAATGTTCTTGAATAAGTATACCCCAACAGATTATTTCTCAATCTTAACACGACATATGAAACCTATCCACAGTCCTGGGCATAATAACACTTCTTAGGAACTGAAGTTCATCAGAACAACATTGGCGGGATGCCTTGTCTGGAGAAGAGATAACATTCATCGTTCAGAGTCCACCAAGTGAACTGAAATGCATCCATGCCTCCTGTACATATGCAAAACCATTGTTAATTTCTCTATCAGATCACTATCTCCTTTAGTTTCAAGGAATAAACGTGTATGGATACATAGAAAACCAGACCTTTACCTGCAATATATCAAAGACTTTCTCTGCTGTGTGCTTTTGATTTGAGGTTGCACCTTTCTGCTGCAACTTATCTGGATGTAAACAGAGCAAAGCCTTCTGGTATTGTCTTTTCACTGCGTTACCTTCTATTAAGTCAACAAGAGGCACAGGCTTCCATCCACTGCCAGTCCATAGGACCTGTGTAAATACATTTCAATGTTTTAAGAAGTAAAAGAGTGTTGCAGGAATTTGTCAGGAAACATTCATAAACTGAACCCTGAAATGAAAATTTCAATATTCACAGAATCTAGAATTTGAAAACCAGCAACTGATCGTCTAATTAAATCACTCACATATTGTAAAGTAGAGAGCAAAGATCGAATGTTTCCTTCCTTCCCACTCGACCATTTTCGTATCTTTGCATCTATGGCCTAGAAAAGAAAAATGTTCTGGGGTTACTATATATATTCCAACAATCCGGGAACAGAAACATCCATTTTTTCTACCAAGTATGTAATATCAATTACATGAAGATCTTCATGGTTGCCAATGTTTTGTGTGATGTTGTCCACATACTGCGTCAAGTCCTTTATCTGCTCACAAGTCAGAGGAAATTAGCCAGTCAGAAAATCCAATATGAACAAAGAAGAAAGGTCAAATTGTATTTTAATGAAGTGTAGATAAATACGAAAGAATAACACACCATGAATTTTCCATAGAAAAACTCATCTGTATCTCCAAGAGTAGCTTCTGAACCATTAGGAATTGATTCTGAAAATGAAATAAATAAAAAAGTTTCCAAATTTGATGATCCATAGCTTGACTTAAGTTCATATGAATTCTGCTGCACTTTTACCAAATGGCCTTTAACTAGCATAAAGTACCTGCGGTTGAATCTGATAAATCCTTGAGTGTAGAAGAAGATTCCATGGACTTATACTTGTTGGTCCTTGTCTGAGGGCTTTGATCCTCAGTTAGTTGATTAGATTCGTCCACCTGAAAATTCGTAAGAAGCTTTCGAATTCTAAGACAAAAAGGAAACAAAACCTGGAAGTAATTCACTAATAAGTATCTGGAAAGAAAGGAAATATATCCATAGTTACCGTGATCGAAGCTTCTGTTATATGATTCTTGTTCACATTTGGCAATTCCATTGTGTCATTTGGATTATTTGTTGTGATTCTTGCTTCATTTTCTCTCCAAAGCTTGCCCTTTTCTTGTCTTCTGGAGTTGTGATTTTGAGAGTTCACATCAGAGTTAGGTTTGCTTGAGGCTTCTTGGTTGAAGATTTTCACAAACTCTTGCACTTTTCCTCCAAGCCTGTTCTTTCCAAGATTTTCTCGTCTCAAGTTAGATTTATCCTCTTCTTTGTGCAATGACATGTTCCTTTTCTCTCCTTCTTTCTTTGAAAGGTCATTGACATCAAAAACTGCCGATGATTTCTTGTTGCCTCTCGATTTGCTTTCCTTAAACTCATTTCTCTTTGTTGACTCTTCATATCCTGCGAGACAATTCAGGTCCAGCTTTAGATACACCACATGAGAAGCAGCAATCATGTTGTAAATAAGAGATTACCTTGCTCAGAATCGTTATCAGAGAACAAAGAATGCAGTGTTTTGGTCTCCCTGTTCCAAGCTTTTTGCTTAAGCATATGAATTTCTTCTTCTGCTCTTCCTAACAAACCCTTGTCTGGAGCAGATTCAGATTTTGGTGCCTCCCTGGAACCCTGAAAGATGGTTTTAGCAGGATTGTCTTTAACACTGGTTTGAGTAAGAATTGGCTCCTCAACAGCCTGACATGGCTCTACCCTGTCCAATCTGCTTGCACCTTCAACTGAGCATTTATCTTTGTCAGTTTCCATCCAAGAAGACTTTATCTTTGATGACATAGCAGCATGCAATGGAGAAGCAA
Source organism: Erythroxylum mucronatum (assembly GCA_027563825.1). NCBI lineage: Eukaryota > Viridiplantae > Streptophyta > Magnoliopsida > Malpighiales > Erythroxylaceae > Erythroxylum > Erythroxylum mucronatum. The sequence goes on along the minus strand of JAOSBP010000002.1, from coordinate 1,615,454 downwards.
TGGATTGTGGGGTTCCCATTGGTAATTCTCTACTCATGCCTTCACAACCTAATCTTCCATCTGTGCTCGCAGATCTCTCAAATTTAAACTTGTCTTTCGATCTTGAATTGTTTCCTTTCCTGAAAGGCATTGGCAAGGGTACCGCTTTGCTCGCCCATTTGTAGATCGAAAAGTGAAATTGACCGCCATTCGCTGGACCCGAAACAGTGGAATCACTTCTGGTAACCTTGCTTTTCTCTGTTTTATCAGTTTTGCTCAGGTTGTGGTTGTGTAACTCTTCACTGCCAAGAGATAGGTCCTCACGTAAGGTGCTCTGTTGAGAGACAACATCATTGGACGCATCCTGAGCTAGATCTGTTTGGCTTGAAACTCTAGACAGGGTAGAATACAAATAATTACTAAACCCATTCGAAGCACCGTCCTTGTTTTTCTGGTGATCGCGTGTACCGGAACCAAATGTTGGCAAGTCAGACCCTTTTATCAGTTTGGAAGGAAGACTGCAGAATTAACAGATTAACTGAGAGTAGGAAGATGCAGAAGCTATAGAGAATCGACGAGCAGATTAAGATATGATAATGGAGAAAAGTTATTCTAGTGAAAATAACTTCAAAATCATTCTCAGTTCGTTGCATATGTTCTATAAGTAGAGACCTCAAGCTTTTTCCTTTTTCAACCGATAATCAAAGTTTTATCTAACAGGTGAATCCAAAACCTGAATTGTGCTGGAACTGATGAACTCAAGAACGGTTCAGCTCTAGGAGGCAGTGGACTTAGAACTCTGGAACCTGGACTTGAACAAAATGGATCTCTATTATGTTTCCTCGGAGAAGAACTCAGAGACTCGTTTCCTTTGAATATATCATCAAAGAATTCATCGTTCCGGTAACGCCTTCTGGTCCCAACTTCATCACCAAACACTGGTTTCTCACTCACACCAGACCACCTACGGCGAATCGAAACTGTGTCGTTCTCACCACCCAAGTTGCTTGAATCTGTAGCTTCGCTGAAAGTGTTTCGCATTTCCTGTGCCGAAGCTCGTCTTGGTGGCCCTCCGAACACATCGTTGAAATCAATATCAGAGTCTCCATTTGGGCTCTTTGGATAAGAGTTGTGCTGGTTTGCAAATGATCTTTGAGGACCATAGCCTAAAAGAACGCTCTCTCTGGTTGAATACCTCTCCATTTCAAAGTTCTTGAAATTGATAGACGAGTTCAAATTGGACAAAGATGGCCGGAAGCTCCGTGAGCTTCCATAGCCTGTTGTTGAATTGGAATTCTCAGCAGGGTTCCGGTGCTGAGGAAAAGCATATATGGAGCTTACAAGAGAGAAAGACGAAGTGGTGTAGAAACAAGGAAAGGGAAGATTTTGATTGGGAAAACGCAGCTAGTGGGGTTACAGATTTGGATTACTGAGAATTGGAGGCCACAGCCACGAGTGAGGTTCATCGTATGTGTGGATATCGGATAAGGAGAAGGAAAACTCCAAACTAACAAATGGAATATAATGCGCTGTTCTTGTCGTGTAACTGAAATTTGAAAAGTAATCTCTCTTGGTGACCGTTAATTTAAGGATTTTTTGTGATGCTCGTGAGTTTTGGATCATTTTCATACAAAGTTTAGTAGGGTAACACACTGTTATTGCCGCAGAATCAAATCTAAAGTCATGTCTTGTCTCTGTCAGACATGTTTTTGATTAATAAAAAAAATCTCATTTTTTTTCTGACCATGTAAAATTAACATGAAAGTTTGATTCTTTGTAAGAAGAATAGCTTTTCTGAGACAGAACTGGAGAGTAAGCAAATCCTTGAACAAAGCAGAACGAGCATCCATGGCTTAGTGAAGAATTTACAGAACCATAATTTTCGTCAATGATCTGACACCACCCACCATCTGATAATATTGATCCTCGACTGCAACTAGAATGCCTGTCAAACTAGAAGAAGTAGAAGCAACGGAGATGCATCAGGCACAGAACAGCAAAATCTTTACCATCAGCTCAATCAAAAAGAATCATCTTTACTTCCAGTGAAAAATGATATAAACAAGTCGATCAATGAGGGCTTTCTTCTATGAAGGGAAGGAGACGATGAAGCTGTATAAAGCTGATAGAACAAACTTACCTATAAATCATGACTGTAAAGTAACAACATGATATAGATAAGACCTGAACTGTGGGTCAAATGATGTTCTAGTAGGAGTCTTTTGTACTTGATGTTCCTACCAATCAGAACCATCAGGAAAAGGCTCCAGAGCATCTTGCTTGCCATTGACACAGAATTCAATAACTGCTTTCATTCTAAGAACTTCATCTGGGTGGTAACTGAGATGAACAATTACAAGTTTTGTTTTCTTTAGTTCAGCATCTTTCCTCATTGTCTTGAAAAGTACCTTACTGTTCATAAACATCAAGAAATCCATAGTTCTCTCTGCAGCATGAAGCCTGTTGTACTCGGGATGCAAAGCCAAAAAGATTACCTCCATAGTTCACAATAAACTGTTCAATTATTGTGACAATCACTCATCCATTCAACATCTGAATCCCGATGTAGAAAATCAAACGGGTTCTGCAAGTATACCACATCTGAGAGAAGAACACTGCTTCAAAAACTCCCTTCAAATGTGGAACTTAGTCCAGAAACAGCATGAGTACCTCCAATTCTTCCAATTGAATCAATGCTTCGGACTGGATCTCTCTTATAAACAGGTAAATCACTGGACTTGCAGAAATCTAATATGTGGTCATCCAATTGGGAATTAACAACTTTCTTGAGGCTTGTGAACCAGACCTCTAGCATGTCTTTCACATTTGAATTTGCAAGTGCAACTATAATCTCCTTGCTAATAGCAACTTCCTCCTAAAGTTTTGCCAACCTGGCATTCACAAACTCATCAGGAAGAACCGTTCAACAGAAGAATCATCAACACAACAGTTGAGTGTCTACTCATATTCAATCATCAAATTTACAAGCCAAGAAGCGAAGAACTAAATACAGAAAATCAATGAAATTTGGTTATCCTAATCAAAAACAAATTTCACTGCAATGCAAAACATGAAAATCAATTCTAATCACGCAATCAACCTCTTCGTTATGAGTATTGAAAACCCTAAACACAAATGACGAAAGGGTTTAAGATTGAACAAGATAGCATCAGAAAAAATCCGAACCTGAAACTCGATTTCATTGTTTTAGCATTTTGGACAGCCTGATAACAGCTAAAGAATCCCTCATGAAAAAAGACAGAAGCACACAACCCAGAAGAATCCCGATCAAAATGGCCATGGCTACTCCCGATCCACGATTGGACAGATCCTTTTCCTTTCGACCCACTACCATGGATATCATAAAAATCCTCTCTTTGTATCTTCCTTGTGAAATGACTAATATGTCAGAGAGCGAGCGAAGAAGATGAACCAGATCTTTTTATTAAAAATAAGAAAGAAAAGATGGGTTTTATTACGCGAATCCTAACAAACTTCCTCGTTGTGTCAGAGAATCTTCAGACCAGAGGAATGCACACGATAATCAGTGTCTTTATGAAGAGAGAGGTGACGAACGAACAGTTTCGTTGAGGACGATACTCTAAATGGGGCACAGGATCTGAACCCGATACTACTGAGGTAGGATTTCCCTCTTGACTCAAATTATTAATATATAAAAAGTTTAACAGAAAGTCATTTTTTAATTTTATAATAATTCAAAATAATCGAAACAGGGAACATTATAGGGAAGTCCAAAGAATAGAAATAGAACAGAATGATAATGCATAATAATATATCGAACTCATTCCTAGCTACGCAGGTAATCCCAACCAGAACCAAACTGCGTTTAGAAAAAACTCCAGAACGTGTCAGCAGTAACTGGTATTCCATTAACCATCCACTTAGTTTCAAGTCCAAAAGATACAAAAGGCAGTCTCTGATCGATCCTATGTAGAAAATACATCGTGAACATCAACATATTGCACAATTCTATTTACACTCCCATCCCATGTGGTTTCAATGAACAAATATTCACTCTGGCACCGTACAGACCCACATGCAATCCGGGCGCTAACTACTATGTAAATCTTTCTGGTAACAAAAATGGATCTTAAACTCTCTAAACTGTATGCTCAAGGAGAAGATTTTTTTTCCTGCAAAATTAAAACACACAAATGAGAAAAAGGGCTTGTTTAGAGCTCAATAGAACAGAGATTGAAATAATTGATTGCCAAATATTAGGAACTGTGAGCCAGAGATGCATACATCATCAGAGCTGGTAATGTATGAAACAACAACAGTGATGTCATCAAGTTTGCCACCGTAATATCGGAGTCCAGCATCTTGGGCAGCAGTAGAAAACGGTGTCTGTCTGTTTTTATCCTGCGCACGTTGCCTTGCCAATGCGGCAATTTTCTGAGCTGTCACTTGTGGCCCTAGGCCAGCTCTCATGGCATGAACCACCACTGCAGTGATCTCATTGTTGTACAAGTTGTCGAACAATCCATCAGTTCCAGCAATTATAACATCCCCAGGAGCAACAGGGATCTTGAATACCTGAATCAATGGTGCTTCTTAGCTCATTTAAAGTTTCCACAATAGCAGGATATATATATTTTTAGATTCTATTTTACAGCATCAATGAAGGACTGAAGAGTAACCATTGTAGTTGTAACATATTATAGCCACATCTACTTTGTACTTCTAGGTCCAGACAGGATTACTGCATCCTATGGATGGTATTAAGAAAAATAAAAATTTACTTTTATTGGCTATCAAGAATGCTAAAAAGGCATATTTAGCGGAAAGACCATCAAGGCAAGATGAAATTAAAGTGATCAAACTTGAAAGTATATTAAAATTAAGCCCTCATACTTAGAAAGTGTTTTCCCAAAGAAACGAACACCAACAGGAGGCATCAATCTAAGGAGAATATGCAAACACTAACCTCACCAGAGCTTGGTAGATCACCCCTGGTTCCACATTCTAGCTGATAGGTAAAATTAAAATCATGTTGCTGCGGAGGAGATTTGAAAACAGTACATCCATCTCGAACCACTATAAATCCACTGTCCCCTAGATTGATTGCGTGCAGGCCCTGCAGTGACAAGCCAAATATAGATGATGTCATCACTAAATTTAGTTATATGAATGGCTACACATTTTTGCCAAAAAAAAAAAAGAAATTATAATTATTATAAGAGAAAGAAAGAGCCATGATTGAATTTTCCTTATCAAGAGGTTTGCTCTTACAATTGAAAGCCCAGACTTCATTAGCGAAAAGCCATGATTGGATAACAACAATTTGTAAAACCTAATTGGTAAGAAAAGGATGACAGCATTAATGGTTAAGTCTGACAATGCAACTATATAGAAGATGCAGGCATAAAACTATTCCTCGGTGATATTGAATCGGGAAAAGAAAGCAGAAACAGTATACCTCCTTAGTGAGTGCTATGATGCAAGCAGTTGACGAACCCTTGGCTTTTGTGCTCAAGTGGGCCTTCTCTAAGACCCTAAAAGGGTCTACAGAACCCTTAGGCTCCTCTTGAACCGCACTAACAGAATTAGACATCAGTTCTCGAGAATACTGCCCAGCATCAACACCAAGCTCTGCCCAACCACCAACACCATCTGCCACGCCTACTGCCTGTTCATCTGTGCAAATAAAGTGGGCATCCTCTCCACCAGTTTCTTCTTTATCAGGATGTGGCAGGTAGCATGATGCTGAAAGCAGCTTCAGCGTTTTGCCAGCTGAACTCTTCCTGTACCCACGCAGCACAACAACTGTAAATACTAGGTACTTCTATTAAGTATGAAGTTTATTCATGGTATAATATATATTGTCATAAATAAGTAGAAGATGGGGTGCCAAGGCAACAAACAACACAAACTATCAAACAAACTTTTTTCTTTTCGAACAAAGAAGAAAAAGTAATACGCGCATATATGCGAGATAAGGGACATTTCATAACTTACTGATCTGATGAAGCTGCAGAACCTTGAAGATTATCCCCTTGGTTGGAATTCTCATATACATCAGGAGCAATTCCAGCAGAAAAACATGCTTGTGAAGAGCTATGGAAACCCCTGTATAGTGTCTCCATATCTGGAGAGAAGTTGCACCATTTCTTGGCAACATTGTAAGCAAAAAATCCATAAATGGAAGAATTAGTAGGTTGCTCTTGGTTCTTCAAACTCATACTAGCCTTTCTGCAACTTTGGGAACTCCTACTGCCATAAGACAAGCCAGCATCATTTTTTGACAATGGAAGATGTTCATGCTTTAAACTCAGATTCTCAAAGAAGCGTTCACGGAAAACAACTTTGGATCCACAAGCAGCCATTGGTTGGAACTTCAAGTTGACTGATATCTGACTGGTGTCACAAAGTGCACGATCAATATGGTAGCCACAAACTTGAAACGACGGGCCTGAAACAGAGGGTACAGAAAATGTACGAGAAAGTGCTCCAACAACAGATATATTCCTCCTCCTATCAGCTAAGACAGAGTCAGAGGCAGCGTTGACGGTAGGCCCCAAAAGTTCTTGTAGATCTCTAAGTGAAGCAACTCGTATAGAATGAAATAACCTATAATTGCAACATAAAAATTTCCCTTCTCCAAGCAGAATATGAACAGGGATCTGAATGACGCCGTCTGATCCTAAAACCGATCTCCGTACCCTATTTTGTACGGCATTTCTCAATTTTGACAAGAATGTAGATGGCATCTTAACCACTTAACCCCGAATATTTCACCAGAACCAACCAATGAAAGGAAGCAGGACCTTTGCCCCTACATAAAGCATACGCTATCATAACTCTAGAAGCACCGATGCTTTAGATTGCAGCAATACTATCACTCCTTTCTCAAAAATCTGAAAAGGAGAGAAAACGATGAGATCTTTACAAGTGCAAAAAGAAAAAACAATTCCAAAACAAAACCACACATCTATACAGCAATCTCCTACATATACACCTAAAACCATATTTTACCATTTAAAATTACTTTTATTCCATCATCCGTGCGGAACATATAAGAGAAAACAACAAACCATGGAAGATCGATGACAGTGCGTTCATCCAGAAATGAATCCCACAAAATGGGGAAAAAAAAGAAAACAACGAATTGGGAAAACATAAAAGAAAGCAAAAATAAAAATCAAGAAGCAACTAGAAAACGAACATTGATCGATCGAAGAAACCAGAACCAGAGACCGAAGAATCAAAATCCTCTCTAGTTCACATGCGCATAAAGAGGAAGGTGTGTTAGGTGACAGACAAACACGAGACCTTTGACCTTCCAACCTTCTTCGTCCTTTCAGCTCCTTACCTGACCTTTCGCGATCGCTCGAAAGGTAACAAAATACATAATCCTGAAACTTCGGCGCAAGCTCGCCCCAAGAAAAACAAAAATGGAAACCCTAAATAAGTCCAATAAAAAGTGAGAGGGAGACTATTTATTAATAGTAAATTTTAACTCTGTACGGTCACACTCGATAAGCTGAGAACAATTAACGACTTTTCCTCTAATCTGCGTTGACTGAGCTAATTAAGTTAATTAGCGTGTGATTCACGGGATTAGCGTTTTGTTAATAAGGGTAGTTTGGTCAACTTATTTTGTCACGTGCCTAACTATTTTTCCCTTTTTTTACCATAAAATTAGGAACCGGATAGAAATATTATTCCATATTTTGGTTTCTGGAGGGAGTAAGGACCCGAGAGCAAATATTAATAATTGTTTAGATTAATATTTTTTAAAATAATAATTCAACTTAATCATGGGAACTTATTAATAAAAAAATGAGAGAAAATAAATTGTTTGAATCAATTATTTTGATTTTTAAAATTTTAAATTGGGCCTAAAAATTTTAAATTTTAATATTTTATAATATGATTTTTATAATTTATCCTGTAATAATAATTATAATGTAAATAATAGAAATTTTCAATAAAATAATATTTTTATTTAAGAATAATAAAAAAATTCGATTAAATTCAATGGCTAATTTTAAAAAGTTAAATATAATATAAGAGACTCATATGTTTCAAGTTTCAACATTATTAAAGAGTCGATTGGTTCTATTTCTGTTTTTCTGTTGTAGTTTTTAGTCTTCATTTTCAGTTTTTGTTCACGTTTTTCTTTCAAATAAAAACAAAAACTTATTTAGTTGTTAATGTTAATCTAGTTATATTTTTATCACTAATAATAATTACATATTAGATAAAATTTAAAGATAAATTATTTTAATGAAATAAATTTATTTAATCTCTCATATAATATTTATTTTAATATTATGTTATTTTAATAAATAAATACTTTAAAAATTAAATTTTAATTTAAAATTAATATTTATTTGGAATATATTTTAATTATTAAATCAAATTTTATTTAAATATTTTAAATTTAATTATATTTATTAATAATTATTAAAATTTAATTACATATATTTTAATTAAATAAAATTAAATTATTCATAATTTTTATTGATAAATAATTCTAATTTATTAAATATATAATGTTGAATTAAATTATTCATAATTTTATTAAAATTTAAATAATTAAATGATAGTATTGTGGCAAAAACATAAATAGGAAACAAAAACTACTTTTTATAGTTTTCATAATTTTTGAAAATTGGAAAAGACCAAAACTAAAATAATATATATAGAATCATATTTTTGTTATTAAATTTAAAATAACTCCAACTTGTACATAAATGTTTGAGCAAATCAGAATAATTTAATCGGTTTGGTCAGTTCAACAATAAAATTTGGAACTGTTCAATTTTATGTTCAATTTTTAACTTTTCGGTTTGATTTATTTTAATAACTTTTTTTATTAAAAATTAACTATTTTATTAATTAATCGGTCAATTTTGTAAGATAACAAGTTCTTCTAATTTAATTAATTACTTTTCATTTAACAATCTCTTTTTAATTAAATTTTAAAAAATTTTATAGATAAAGAAATATTTTTTAATCATATGTCAAATTTTTTAATTTAATTTAATTCTTAACCAATTTTATGAAGGTCTAACATCTGTTGAAATTTTAAAATCTTAAACTTCGGTTGAAATTTTTTATAATTTTTGAAACATTGGGACAAACCTAAATTCGGGATCAATTCCGTTGTTCCTATTTTCATGTGCCACTCTAGTCTCAAGACTATTCACACATCCATTTAATATTAATAAACAGGATCAACCAACCTGCAACCCTAAAATTCACCCTTTGGCGGCTGTCTAATTAATCAACTCCCAGTTATACAAATGTCGTCGTTGGATTTGACGTTTTGGTTCCAAATTCAAAGCACTCAGATTGGTTGAAAAATCAACAGCAGGCAATTATAATTAAAGAAATAATTAAAAATAATATATGAATGGAGTTAAATTTGATTTCTTTTAGAAAAATTAAAATTATGTTCGAAATGTGATCTTATTTTCTTTAATCCATCAATCGTGTTGTGTTCACTTCTAGATTCGATTCCATGCTAGCCTCTCTTGTAAGAGTTTGGGGCAGTCGAGGTTTTACCTATAAGTGGAGAATTAGTTGAGCCCTCAATAATAAGGTACGTCCGCTTGGCCTGCCTGTAGGGTGGTGTGTTAGTTGGATCCTCAGAAAAGTGTGCTCACTTGATCCGCCTACAAGATTTTCTCGAATAAAAGAAAAAAGTGTTGTGTTCGCTCTTTCAGTAAATTCAATTATATATATATTAATTTGATGAATTATTAAAAATATGCATTCTTAGCTTTCTCTTATTATAAAAAAATAAAATATTAAAGTAGATCGCATCCAACAATCTGGCAACTAAAGAAAAGCTCATTATATCAGTTAATGGAAACTACTAATATAGGGATGGCTAAGAGGCCCAAGTCAGACCTTGAGTTGATCTAGCCTTGAGTATGACTCAGGTTGATCGGAGGTTTAGTCGAGCTCTGACTCGGACTACCAAAACTAGACAAACCAAGCTACCTTAGTTTTATAAATTTAATTTTGGTTGAGTGGCTAATCAAACTTTTAATATATTATAAATGAGAAGTATTTAGATTAACTAATTAATTCTTTTTTCGGAGAAAATGATTTAATTTAATTTTAAATAAAAAAGTGAATGTATGCAATAAGGCATAAGTGATTTAAGTATGTTAAAATTAAATCACAAATTAAAACTAATATTTAATGAAGATACAGAACATTTTGCTTTCAATCAACATTACACACAAGAACTCCAGGGCGTTGGTGAGTTGGTAAGGGGCTCTTTTAGCTTAAGAGATGTCACAGATTCGAACCGCCTTCATATATGCAGCCGTTTAAAACTTGAAGCCAGAGCTTTGTCTCTCACAAAGACCTACCGAATTCGAGCGGGAATTAATGTAGGTATGGATGGCTTAAAGACATCTTCTCATAGTTAAAATTCTCCTAAAACACCTCGTGTGGGAAAAAAAAACACATTACACACGTGATGATTATTGGTAGGAGGCATTTGTAGTAAGCTTAGGCTCAGACGTAAGTCAATCCTATTTGACTGACTTGAAGTTAATGAGTTAAGTATAGATTGGTTGAACCTTTTTTTAAAAATCAAATATTAAATAAAGTTAAGATTAGGTTGCTTAATCCCAACTTAATTTGACGTTGTTTTCTATTTTTTACTTTAAAAATAAATTTCGGGACTAAGTTAGACCGGGCTGAACTTTGATCTATTGCAGCCCAATCGAGCTTGGGCTCAAATTGGGCCTAGACAGAAACTGTCAGTCATTGCCATACGTAATTTGAAGGAACTCCCTTATTACTTATGCACAGAACTGCATAAAATAGCAACTGTACATGAAACAATAGTCCTCAGTCTGAAATTTTCTTGAAGAGTAGCTGGGCACCATATTGAGGTTGAACGGTTAAGACCATCATAGGGGCATGAACGTAGTTCGGAGATACAGTGAATGAGTATTGTCGGATGATCATGCACAGAACAAGCTTAACCTCAACCATAGCTAAATGCTGTCCTGCACAGATTCTAGGACCCAACCCCCATGGAATGAAAGCAGTGGAGTGTTTTTGAGGCTCGCTAAATCGCTGTGGATTGAACTTGTCTGCATCTTCTCCCCAGATCTCAACATTGCGGTTGGTGGCCATTATGGCAAGAACCAGGTGTGTTTGAGATGGTACGTCAAGTCCTCCCAACTTAACATCTTTGCATGCCTGCCTCAACATAACAGTTACTGGTGTGTAGAGTCTTAGCGTTTCGTTTAATATCAGGTTTATCTGTTTCAGGAAGAACAAAGCTTTGTGAGATACTGTTTTCCTGGAAAATGATGCAAAGAAAATTGATGTAATGGGAAACTCACAATCTTGAGTTGACCAAGAGTATCTGCGGTGATCAGTGGCTCTCTGTCTTTCCAAACAAGGGATATTTCTTCACGGGCCTTGATTTGCCAATCTTGATGCATTGCTAGAAGAACAAGTGCCCATGTCAAAACACTGGCACTTGTTTCTTTACCTGCAAAGTAAAAAGTCTTGCATTCATCAACAATTTCCTGGATCTGCAGTTTCTCTTCGTCGCCATTATGGTTCTTATAGGAAGTCATTAACAAGCTTAGAAAGTTTCTTGAGTTCTCTTTTCCTCGGTTAGTCTCCATTATCATCCTGATTGACCTGCAGAGTTTCTTATCAAGTCTCCACCTCTCGATGTTCACAGGTATTGGCAAAAACCTGTGACACAAGCCAATTTCATTACTCTTACAAACACAGAAGACTACAAATAAGATTGAAGACACAAGATGATATTGAGACCTGAACAGAGGTATAGCAACATATTTCAGAGCAGCAGAGGCAAGGAGCATTTGCTTTTCGTGCAGCTCAAATATGTACTTTCCTTCTTCAAACCTGCTCCCAAAGATAGCGCTGGAGATAATATCAGCTGACAGTTGATGGAGTTGTTTATGAACATCAATCTCCACATCATCCCTTTCAGCTCTTGTCAGCTCCCATTTCTCTAGCATCTTCATTGTCCTGGCTGCCATTTCGGGCACCCAACTCTGTGTTCATAAATATACCGAACACACAGATTATGGTTATGCTCTGCTTCAGACAGTAAATTGTTATATAACAAATCTGACAATATTGCAATCATAAGCTTAAATTCTGCTTCAACTTCTTATAATGCAAATAAACAGAAGGTCACACCTTAACCTGCTCCATATTCAGGCCCAGGTTACAAATTCTTCTGTGAACAGCCCATTCCTCGCCTCTGAGCTCCATGAGTCCCTCACTTCCCTGAAGCTGCCTCACAACCGGGTCGGATCCGACCCTTTCAAATGCCCGTCCCGTGTTCATGAGCACCTCTTTGATCACGGCCGGGTCAGTTATAAGCAACCTGGGGTTGGGTCCAAACCAGTACAAGAATGGCACGCCGTGTTTTGCGGACCAACTGTGATAAAGAGGAAATACACGCGGAAGAATCTTGTGGTCTAACAGTGTCATCGGCTTGGACAAAGCCTCCGCTGTCATGCGGCGGACCTCCGCCATGTTGCCGAGCATGGGGCGGCAGCCAGGGCCCTTTACGCCTTGATTACTGAAGTGGGATTGGATTCTACGAGGAACCCATATGATGTGGTACGCAAGATTTATAGTAATAACAATAGTTGTCAGGATCACAAGTGCCGGAAGAACCATGGTGAAGACGCAGTATGTGATTGTTCAATATCTGAATTTAACGTTTCTGAATTCTGATAAAGAAGATGGGTTTCTCATTTACGTACAATTATATCCTTGTACCATCATCAACCTCGGCATTTAAGAACGAATTTACGTTGTTTTCCAAGTTAGTCTTGCTTCTCACGGCACTCCTGTTACGTTGCTTCCATGTTATTAGTTTGTTGTCAATGATTGTCCTTGAATCGCATTACATTTAAGGCCATTGATGCTAATTTGATGCTAATGAATGGAACGTAAAATGAATTATGATATAATAAAAACTTATCTGGCATAGACAAAAAGGTTCATAATATAATATAACAAAGTATTGTTTAAAAGATGAATTTAACTTTTATATCTCTTATATTAAATTGGTTATTAGAAGAGTTTTATTATTTTATTATTAATTATATTAAAAATATTAGTATTAATGATTTAATAAATTTTATTTTATTTTATGTAATTTATATTTAAAAATAATTTTTATATTTTTATTTATATAAAATATATACAAACAATTAAAGAATACTTTTTTATATATTTATAAGTTTATGTTTCATCCTAAATCCTCTGAATCGGAGATTTCTTATTTTAACTGTTTAGGATAAAATAGAACGTAACATGAAACCCTTCCATTCAATTCCATTTCATTATAAAACTCTCAAACAAACGACAGAAGTGTGTTACGTTCTATCTCTTTTCCATCTTTAACCCTTCAATCAAACAAGACCTTAGGGATGATTAGATAAGTTTGGATAGATCCGAATTAAGCTTGAATTGACAGGACCTTAAATTAAGTACTTTTTTATATATTAATTAAAAAATATTATTTTAGTTAATTATATGAAAATGACACGTTTTTTATATTATCTCAAACAAATTTTAGATTATTCAAAGTTGATTGGGTTAACTCGCAGGTGAGTTAGTAAGAGGCTCTCTTGGCTTAAGTGAGGTCGTGGGTTCGAACCCCCCTCATGTATGCAGCTGTTTAAAACTTGAGACCAGAGCTTTGCCTCCCGTAAGGGACCTACCCGGCTCAAGCGAGGATTAATCTGATTGTGGATGGCTTAAAGGTCCCTTCTCATAATTAGGACCCGTCTAAAACACCTCGTGAACAACCAAAAAAAAAATTGATTGGGTTCGATTCATCGAGTTAATTGGGTTCGACCATTAGACAATCTTAAAATTAACAAAGCTGACGTGATTCAACTCGATTTGAAATTAACATGCTAAGGCTGAGTTGAACAAAAATAATTCTATTAACCAAATATAACCTTAATTATTTTTTCACGTTAAAGTTTAAATATCGTGAACAAAAATGATTCTGATAACTAAATTAGTAAAAATACTGGTTAGGTTGGTTGTGCTAGGCCCAAGCTCAAATTCAGAACGGCGGCACATGGGCCGATCGGCCCATGCCTCGGTGTTGACCTAATTCCTGTAGGTATTAACTATATAAATTCATTACCTCATCATAAAAAAGGTACGATTTTGAGAATCCTAGTATTCTTTATTCTCACTCACCAAAACCCTCACAAAAAGACTAACTTGAGCGTCGGAGGGGCCTACCGACAGTCAACCCCCGGTGTGCCTTATTGTTTTGCAGATATTTCTGAACCAAAGTCAACCAATCTCATGGATCCAAGCAGCAGCGCCCAGCCCCATCAAAATTAGACGGAACCAAATACTAACAAATCCAAAGGTTTGAGCGGAATTCTTAATATTATAAAAGTTAATCATTTAATTGAAAATTTTAAAAGTTTGAACATTAAATTGAAAATTTTAAAAAAACTTATATGTTATGTCAATGGTTAAATAATTTATTCTAAATATCTAACTTATAAATTATAATAAACACTTTAACGAATTCATTTTTGGTTATTAAAAAAAGAATAATAGGTTCTAAAGTTTTCAAACTTTTAAAATTTTAATTCAGTGTTTAAATTTTAAAATTTTCAATTAAGTGACCAATCTTTTATAATCTTAATAATTCAGTTCAAAATATTAATTATGTTAATATTTGTTGATTTGACCCTAAATTTTAAACTCTAAATTCTAAAATTTTAATCCCTGAATCTTAAATTTTAAATCAAATCTTTTTTTCTATAATATATATGCGTACGTGAAAAATTAATTATCGCAATAATCATTTATATGAACTAAATTACCCATCGTATAACCTCTTCTTTAATTTGTGTTGACGATTATATATAATATAAAATGCCCCCCTCTCTCTCTCTCTTCGAGTGCAAGTGTTGGCCTTGCTGTTCATGTGCAAGATGAGTTTCTAGGTTTTGTTTCGACGCTGGTTTCTCTTAAGCTATCGATTTAGCTTCATGGATCCAGAGTTGTAAAGGCTCTCTATTAGGGAGAAAGAAGATTGCGAGTTCGTTGTTTCTCCAGAGGACATTTAGAATGCAACGGGTTTTACTGCAGTACTTAAGGACGCACAAGGTAAGTTTATGACTGCTATTTCAGGTTTTTTCCCTGCGCTGTTTGACCCAGTTCTGGCCGAAATTATGTCTATAAGGAAAACTCTATCTTGACTAAAAGACCAACAGCTTGACAAGGTAATTGTGGAGTCGGATTGCTTGACAGCTGTCCAATCAATTTTAGTTCCTTCGCCAAATCGGTCTGAGATTGAAATTTTGACTCTTGATTGTTTATCATTCAAGCGATATTTCCTTCATTTGTCCTTTCAATGGACTCGTAGGATTGCCAATAAGATGTCTCATGCTTTAGCCAGGATAGCCTTATTACATGCAAACCTACATCACTGGACTGATCGTCCTTCTTGTTTAGTCTCCATTTTAAATTCAGATTGTTCGGCTTCTGTTATTGTTGAGGGGGAAAAGCTATTAAATTTCGGGTGTACAGGATAAGCCTGTTGGCTTAGGTTAGTTTTATTTACCTTTCTTGCCTTTATCTGTTTTTGCGCTATTATCGTTTTTATTCAAAAAAAAATTGTGTTGATGATTAGATAATTATATTTACACGTGAACGCTTATATGTTAGAGACAAATGTTAGCTATGTGAAGAAAATATTAATAAAACTAATCTTATTAAAATTATAAGCTAATAATCACTTAATTAAAAATTAGAAAATGTCATACGAAGAGCCGTGGAAATATGAGGGGAGGAATTAAGTGCATGTTTAGATAAACTTTTGGGTGGTTAATAAGCACTTTTTTTCACAACAAAAATTATTTAAAAAATTAGGTGTTTAGTTGTAAAATGAAAAGTACTTTTTTAATAAATATAATTTTTTTGAAAGCCAAAATACAAATTTTTAAAAAACTCAAATTTGAAGCTTATTAAAAAGTGTCTTTTAGGTAATTTTTTCAGATTAATTAATAAGTCTATTTTTTGTACCTTTTATTTTTATATTTTTTATTTAATTCCTATAATACCCACAAATCTATTTTGCCGTTTATTATGTATTCAACTATTTACTAAACTTGGATATTTATTTTTGAGATTTATATAATATTATTTGACTTTTTAATATGTTTTAATATTTATTTTCTATATTAATTTACTTATGTTATACTCTATAAAAAAATTTGATTAGATATACTTTTATTTATGTTTAATATATTTTAAAATTATATAATAATTAATATATTATATTTTGCATATTGTTTAATATACTTTAAACAATATTGATATACATAAATAAATTTTATTATAAAAAAATTAATAAAAATATTTTTTAATTTTATACTACCAAACAGTTTATTGTACGAAACTTTTTTTAAAAAAATAATTTTTATTTAACAGTCAAATAATAATAAATTAACTTCTTAAAAAAGCTCTTTTAACCCAAAAAAACTCCGCTTAACGGAAGATGAAAAGTAATACACGTTCAGAAAAATAAAAAGTGAAATCGTGGCTTCACGGCGATGTGGTCAACTTAATCGATAACTTCCACATTTGATGCTAAAGTGCACGAGACGATGAAGAAATTATATCCATATTTTATATTTATAGCAACTAGGACGTGTTAAAAAGTGGACAGTGGAAATGGTAAATTTCACATTCAAGCACTATAAAACATTTCAGGTTTCTGATCAACTGCAAATCCTGGAGAAGAGGATCTGGGCACCGTACTGAGGCTCTGTGGTAAGGAAGAGCATGGGGGCATGAACATAGGTGGGGGAGACCACAAAAGAGTAATGCCTGATGATCATGGCAAGCACAATTTTAGCCTCAACAATGGCTAAATTTTGACCAACACAGATTCTGGGGCCTAACCCAAATGGCATATATGAAGCTAAGTGCTTTCGGGACTCGTTGAATCGCAACGGATTGAACTCGTAAGCATCGTCTCCCCATATATCAGTGTCATGGTGGATGGCAATTATAGGAATATAGAACTGTGTACCAGCAGGAAGATCAAGGTTTCCAAGCTTAACTTTAACAGATGTTTCTCTAGATGAACCTGCAGCTGGAGAATAGAGTCGTAGTGTTTCATTGATTATTAAGCTCACCTGCAATTACATTCCAGGAATATGAGAACCTGAGGTGAAATGGAACATGTTACAGATTCAGGAAAAGGGTAAGAGTTTACGAGTTTAAGGTCATGTAAATCCTCTGCAGCTGGAAGCTCTTTTGTCCCCAAAACACGGTGCACTTCTTCTCGTGCTTTGTCTTGCCATTCCTGATGTGAAGCCAAGAGGAGGAGTGCCCAAGTTAAGAGATTTGCAGTAGTTTCTTTTCCTGCAAAGTAGAAGGTCTTGCATTCATCTATAATCTCCTCTATTCCTAATGTCTCTTCTTCACCATTCTGACTCTTATGTGTGGACATTAACGAACTCAGTAAATTCCCTGAATTTTCCCTTCCTTTCTTGTTCGTTTTGATCAGGGTCCTCACTGATTCACGAGTTTCCCTCTCCAGCCTCCACCTTTCTCTGTTCTTCTTAGTAGGTAAAAACCTGTCACATGACACCATCAGAGCACAGAACAGTCAGGTTCGTACTCATATGAAAAAACAATCATCAGAAGACGACAAAGGAAACAAGTTAAGTTCTACTGAACAGGAAAAGATTTTAGTACCTAAATCCTGGAATATATACACTTCTCAAAGCCAGAGATACAAGATGCATTTGCTGTTCCTGCAATGCAAATATGCGCTTGCCTTCTTCATAACTACTTCCAAAAGCTGTTCTAGATATAACTTCAGCTGAGAGACCATGAAGCTCCTTACTCACTTCTATCTCGAACTCGTCTCTCCCTCCTCTCATGTCCTCCCATTTCTTTAGCATATTATCCGTACTTGCTGCAATATCAGGCACCCAAGTCTTCAAGAAAAAAGGAAATTTCTGAGCATCAGTTCCAACACTTCAATCCTGTCTATATGATTTCAGGCTACTTATGGAAGAAACAGAGTTGTGCTTAAAGCTCACCTTAACTGGCTCCATGTTGAATGCTTGGTTACAGATCCTCCTATGGAGAGCCCATTTCTCACCTGTGAGACCAACAAGCCCCTGCCCAAAAAGTTCCTTTGCCTGAGGATTATGCTGAGCTCTGTCGAACGAACCGGGTGTATTCATGAGAACTTCCTTTAACATGTCCGGGTCACGTAGGGCCAACCTGGGTTTGGACCCAAACCACAAGAGAAACGTCTTCCCGTAGATGCTTGACCACTCAGAGTAAAACGGAATCACCCTGTGAACAGTGTTCTCGTGGTTAAAAGACGTTGACTTGGCTTGGGCTTCAGCGTAGAGCCGCCGCATCTCTCCGGTGTTGCCCCATATCGGACGGTAACTAGGTCCTCGTATGCCTTGTTTCGCGAATAGTCGTTGAATTCTCAAAGGCACCCATATGTTTGTATATGTAAACTTAAGGACGAAGATAAGAAGCCAAAGGGTGACTGCTTGAACAAGAAGAAGAAGAAGAGGAGGAAGAGAATCCATAGCTTGTTTGAGAGACGAAGAGAAACAGGAAGAAGATTAAAAGAGCAAACGTTGACTTTTGTTAACTATATTGTAGGGTTTAAGGTGGCATGTGACGTGAATTAGCATTGTATAT
Source organism: Erythroxylum mucronatum (assembly GCA_027563825.1). Lineage (NCBI taxonomy): Eukaryota > Viridiplantae > Streptophyta > Magnoliopsida > Malpighiales > Erythroxylaceae > Erythroxylum > Erythroxylum mucronatum. Next base: position 1,596,755 of record JAOSBP010000002.1, on the reverse strand, counting down.
CTTATTCTATCGTATCAAATTTCTTGGGCTAAAAATTTAATAGACCCAATTCGGTCCGATTCGATCTAATCCAATCTGATCCAACCCATATTTGATCCGATTTGATCCAATCCGATCCAACCTGAATTTGATTCGAGACAAAATCTCGAAAGCATACAACCTAACAAACACATTGCAATATGATTTTAGAAAACACCAATTAGAACTGCTCTCTAAGAAGATAAAACAAGCTATGTAAACCAAAAGTATGCAAAAAAAGGTATAGTATATGAGTTAAAGAAAGGTAACAAGAGATGGGGTCTTGAATCTTAAAAGCTACAAGTTCTTTGACCTTAAGCAATATAAGCTACCTAAACTAAAGAGGTACAAAACCAGGCTTTTATACATCCCCTGACAAAAATACCTGGGACATGAGAAGAGTTAAAAGCTCTGAAATCGAGCTTGATTCATCAATGAGCCTTTTCTCTCTGGGACACCATCCCATGTCTCCTCCGAACTCCCACCACCTCCTCCTCCGTCGTAGGATGTCGCTGCAGCAGCGAGGACGCCGGCTGCTCCTACATTAAAGTTGCCACCGTATGGGTTCAGCAATGCAGGACTAACACCCATACCAAGTCCTAGAAGATCAAGAGTGGCAGGTTGGTTCAATGCCACGTTCACAGCAGCATCAGAATGCAGTCCTAACCCAAGTCCAGCTTTCACTGCATTGCTGCTCTCTGGCTTCACGTCCCATTGATGTTTGTAGCTGTCTTGAAGTCTTAAGCTACGAAGAAATGATTGGTGAGATGTGGTGGCCCCCATTTGAGCTGCTTTCTGAAGCAATGCTGTGGCAGACATTGCGGGTTGTGGAGACGGCGCGTACAGGTGGTGTTCTTGGTTTGGTGAGAAAAGAGAAGCGACATTGTTGGAGAGGTAAGGAGATGGTGATAGAGAGAGGGACGGTGGTGGTTCCATGACTCTAGGTGTTGGTATTGTTGTGGTTGAGCCGATCATACCACACAGTAGATTGGAGAACGACGGTGATGACGACGGCGATGCTTGTTCCGAAACTATGGTTGTTGCTTCTGTGGTTGAGCTCGCAAAGATACTCGCGAACACTTTGCTTGTAGGGCTTGAAGAGCTTGTGCTCGTGGCTCTTGCAGTGAAGCATGTAGATGCTGGTGTCGGTGGTGAGAGTCCATTTGGATTTTCGGCCAATTCTGTGATCAGCAATGAAGGAATGAACGACAAGAAACAGTAACATGATTCGAAAACCAAAAGCAGATGGTAAAAGGAATAACTTTTTGAATGAATAATGGAGGGCTGCAAAGAAAGTTCACATCAAGTCGATAGCTTTACAAGTAAAAGTGAGAATCATTAATGGCGTCTTTTTCACTTAAACCTCCATTGGTGCTTTTCGATCTTTGAGCTTACTTATTATGAACTGCAACTACTACAGTATAATCACATCAAAACTCCTTGAAGTAACTCCCTCTCATGCACGCACAAAAGCGCATACCATAAAAAGGAGAGGTATCATCTCATCTCTCAGAGAACCATAACCAACGAGAAAAGCACAATTAATTAATCTTCCATCTAATCAAACGCTACAAATCCTTGTTAGAAATGGGCAATCTGTACATTACACACGCGAAGGACAAAAGTGATAATAACCTGAGCTTTGAACTGATACACCAGGAGAAACCACAGTAGTGGATGGCGTAAGAGGCTGAGGAGGTGGTGAAGAAACTGCAGTACTCTTCGCATTGTGATTGATCCCTGCTTTATCCAGAATCTCAACGTTTTGCGCTCTTGTACTCTCTTCAGCTAAAGCTTCACAAAATGCCCTATGCGTAACGAAACTATCCCTCCTGTATGTATGTATGTATGTACACACCACCAAACACAAAACCAAATCTTGAAACATCAGCTCCAAACCATTTGGATGTTTCGTGTCCTAGACCCAAAAAAAGAAGAGGGAAACGGAATTAAAAACCTGGAAAACAAAGTGCCGCAATCACATTTGTACTCCCTAGTCCCGCAAGTCTTCACGTGAGCTTTCCAATCAGATTGTACTGCATATTTCTTGGAGCATCTCTCGCACTTCCACTTCTTCTCGCCGTGTTTCCTGCAAAAATGTTTCTTGATTCCGGTAAGGTCGCCGAGAGCTCTAGCTGGGCTATGGTGCACGCAAGATGGCTCCGGACACACGTAGACCCTTTTGCGTGGTTCCTTGGTTTCTCGCTGTTTAAGCTTCCATGGCAAGTTGTGGCCTCGTCGGTGAAGCTGCAGATTCTGGTCTCGCTGAAAGCCTTTGCTACAGATCTCGCACACGAATCTGTTTGTGGCCAAAAGGGACTTCGGCGAAGATGCAATCACTTCATAAGCTGTAGAAACTGTCATGTGAGAGGACTTATTAGCCTCCATGGAGTCATCTTAGAAGAGAGAAGAGAGAAGACAGAAAAGAGAAGCGGCGCGATGGGTATTCTGAGAAGAGAGAAGACGATGTAGGTTTTAATCCGGTTATTTGATAATCGGTTCCTTAGAAAACTGGCCAATTCTCTGATAAACCGGCCGGTTTTTATACTCAGGGGTTATTAACTAAAACCGAACCGGACACATGGCCGGTTCAAACTCTTTTCGGTCGGACCGGCCGGTCCGGTCTGGTTTTCTCAACATTGAAATTAGTGCATACATATGAAATATGAGTTGTTAAATTTTTTTCTGGTGAAGATTATTCATGTTCTTTATCCATAATAACTCTTGTTCTTTATTATAGGATTAATCTGTTAGAATATATTTTATAGGCTACAATCAATTGTATTTTTGGTTTTATTAAAAATAGGCTAATGATATAATCCCTATTGAGATGCCTATGGTTCACTATTATTGTGATCCCTATTGGACTTCAGCACTTTATATCGTTAGTGTGATTAATGGTGTAGGTCAAACCCTAAGGCTCATGATGGGCAGGCCTAGGGTTAATATCTGTGGCTAGGTCTCCATTGCACTCCCTATATATACATATGTATGGGCTCTTTACAGTTTGTCCCATTGAGAACTGTATTTTTCAAAAGAGAGTGGAGTTGTTGTAGAAGTCCAATCCGTCGCCAAACGCTTGCGTGGTACTTTCATAATTTGTCGATCATATCTTCAACAAGTAAGTATATGTGATGAGATGCTTGCAGAAAACCAAGGAGTATATGCCTGTGTATAAAAGAGTTGACAACTTATAATAATAGGGTATAGTGACTCAAATCTAGCTGGGTGCCCCGATGATATGAAATCGACTTTTGGTTACATTTTTATGTTGGTTGGGGGTGCGATATCTTGGAAGAGTAAAAAGCAGACTATGGTTGCGTCTTCTACTATGCAGACTGAATTTATTGCTTGTTATGCGGCTGATACTCATGTTGTTTGGTTGAGAAACCTAGTGAGCGGACTTCGCATTGTGGATTCCATAGCTAGACCTCTCAGAATCTATTGTGACAATAGTGCAGCAGTGTTTTACACTAAAAATAACAAGATTTTTAGTGGTTCTAAGCATATGGAATTAAAGTATCTGACTGTCAAAGACCTAGTGAAGAATAAAGAGATAGTCATCGAGCATATAGTTACAGAGTCCATGCTAGCTAATCCCTTAACCAAAGGTCTTCGACCTATAGTGTTCCAAAAGCAGGTTGAAGACATAGGGATTTTAAGCTCTTTTAATGTGCTTGACTAGTGGGAGTTTTGAAATGTATATGGTCTTTCCTTGTCTTGTTAGACTTTTATTGTTAAATACTTAAATGTTCATTTCATATGGATAATGTTATTTTAATGCAATTGATTTGAATATTCTCTTATTACTATTTAGTATATATATCAATTTTTATTTCAAAACTCGGTGTCCTTTTATATCATCATGTCTCGTGATTGACACCATATTAAATTTAGAGACCTATTACTAAATTTTAGGCTCGGTGTTCTATTAGATCAGAATGCCTCTTAGTCAACACCATATTTGAGTCTGCAGAAACTATTATAGAACTCGGTGCCTTTTTCACTCATCATGCCGGTGGTTGACACATATTGGAGTTCAAGGCATTATAGTTCATAATGAACTATACAATTTCTCTTGCTTTAAGCCTATTTTAAGAGAAATTGTAAGGACTGACATTGAAAGTAGCACCTTACATTAGTTATTGGATCACCTTTATGTGCTATATTTTCATGCTACACTACACACTAATAACTAGTCGACAAGGATAATGATATATATAATTATGGATCGATGTTATATCCATAAAGGTTGTAACAGGTGCCATAGTTCAATGTCATTTAACTTTGATCGGACTTAGTCCTATTGAAGTGCTGCATCTCAGATCATACATATGTATACATATTTTTTTTTAATGTGGCCACGTTGCACAAATTTTAGTTTATTAGCTTGAGAGTCGTTTTCAAAAGTTTTTTCAATAAATAAATAAATTTAAACAATTGATTTTGCCTAAGTGGGAGAATGTTAGAATATATTTTATGGGCTATAATCAATTGTATTTTTGGTTTTATTAAAAATAGGCTAATGATATGATCCCTATTGAGATGCCTATGGTCCACTATTATTGTGATCCTTATTGGACTTAAGCACTTTATATTGTTAGTGTGATTAATGGTGTAGGTCTAATCCTAAGGCCCATGATGGGCAGGCCTAGAGTTAATATATGTGGCTAGGTCACCGCTGCACTCCCTATATATATATATGTATGGTCTCTATATAGTTTGTCCCATTGAGAATTGTATTTTTCAAAAGAGAGTGAAGTTGCTGTGGAAGTCCTAGCCGTCACCAAACGCTTGCGCGGTGCTTTCATAATTTGTCAATCATGTCTTCAACAAGTAAGTATCTGTGTTCCCTATCACGTAACTGATTTAATGATTTTGGTTTTTTAACTTAATCATATTCTTTCTCATGGGAGGTAGCACTTTGATTGTATTCTACATTAAACGACATCTTAGTTAAGACTCATACACTACAATCATGGAAATTAACATATATTAGGATATGCTATGCAGATTAGATTAGGATATATTAGGATATGTAGATTATGGAAGACAAGTTTATTTTGATAAGTGATTTGCATAATACTTCAATTTATTTTGTGCTCATAAGAGCAAAATAAATTGAAATATAACACAATTTGATAGGTGTTTTGTATTATACTTCAATTTATAGCAAATATAATTTAACTTATAGGAGCAGACCTAATTTCATGGACTGTTACTACATATTTAGTACTCTAAATTCATATTGGTTGCATTAAGTTATACTGATTTTTAACATCTTGAGCCTTGTTTTAATTTTTAATTTGTGTAGGATTTTGTCAATTGTAATGAATCTTGAATCCTCAAATTTAACTGAAAGGGATCGTAGCGAAAAGTAATACTTTGAGGAAGTTTTTTGTCAATCTGGAAGTCGAAGTCATTTGGTTACTTGTTGGACCTGTGACAATCTTGGAAGAAAATTTTATTGATGCCTTAACTATTAAGTATTTTCCTTATTAATAATCAATTTATTGGTTTTTAGTAAGATAACTATTATTGATAATTAATAATATTTATTGCAACACTATCGTAGGAAGGAGGATGTAATTTTTTAACATTGGTGGGCGAAGATTTTGGTGAAAAGGTAAAATGCATTATAAATAAATTGAGACTTGAGAATAAAAGGTTAAAGTTTGAGAATAAGAAGCTGATAGACAATATGTGAATGGATAATGTGCATGAGCCACAAGGTGAATTCGCATAAGTGAAAGCAGCATTGAAATGTACAATATCTGAGACAAGAAGATTACAAAAGGTGATATATAATTATAGAGTATATGTTGTAATATTGTAGCAATTTTTATAACTATAGTATTGAAAATTTGAAAAACATGAACTTCATAAAATTTGAATTTGGGCCATGATAATTTGTTAGGTCTATCTTGTTAGATTAAGAATTTATTATGTTTATTAGGAAAAAAATATTATTAGATTTTATAGTGATATTTGTAGCTCATCTTGTATTTAATTGTTGGTAAATCAAATGAACATGATATCTATAACAACTCTAAAATGGCAATTTTAACACTTGACCAACTCCCAAATGGCATAAGTACTATAACAACTCCAACGACTATTTAACTAACTTCCATTTCACTAACTTCTAATATGTCACAATAATAAACAATTTAACAACTTCAATTTTTGACTTCAAATTTCAAGCAATCTCAAGTTCACTACAACTTCAAATTTCAAAGAGGTTTGAAATTAAACAAGTTCATAAAGAAAAATTCACTACAAGTTTAAAATCAAGTTTCAGTTTCTCTCGAGGTTGGATCTCCAAGCCTTCTTCTCTTTGCATCCCTCTTATCACATAAGGCAGATAAAGTGATACCATTCCCACCATTCCATTGCAATCCTTTTAGCTTAAAGTCAATTTAAATTTTTGTATTAGAATTTGCAGTGATGGATTTTTTTGAATTGCCTGGCTTTATGATCTAAACATTATCTTCATGTTGCTTAAACATGAAAATGAACATGGTTACTTAAAACAAAAATTGAAATACTAATATTAACATATTCCAAATTTCAATTAACTTGCATGATACCCAATTGAACTAGTTGACTCATGAAAGTGTACGTCATATATGCTCATCTTTCTCCTTTTGTGCCTATCATTAGTAATGCCTCTACCTCTTCCTTATACTCTGCCTCTTTCTTTTCCTCTAATAATTATTTGTATGTTTTTTTAACCTTCACGGGTCTCTATAGCATGTGTAACATTTATTAATGCAGTACGTGCTAAATTTGTTAATTGAAGTCTTGTTTTCTCCTTACATTGGTACTAGATGATCCTGGTACTTATATATATATTAAACATTAATTGGTTAGTGATGAAATGGTAATATAAACATAAGTTTCATAATTAATGAGAAATGTCTTATTTTATTTTTTTACTTTTGCATAATCTTTGGTTATGCCTTTGTTTTCCACATTTAGTCCAAGTCATGCTTCTTCCATGTCTAGTCACTTTTCCTATTTTAGGTTGCTTAAATTTCTCTTTCTTCCTTTCTTTTTGGTTTCACCAGGCATTCTCCTTATTGCAAGTGACTCAATAGCTTCACATAGGGACCAAAATCTTTGTCCATCAAGTGGCTCGAGGGAATACTTGTATGCTTGCAGGTACCTCTCCTTGCTATGCCATTTTTCAATATAGTCATCAAGACTTTGGTGGTTATGGAAAATGACAGCCACAATATAAGGACATGGAACCCATGTCAAATCCTACTATCTACAAGTATAAGTATGACTACTAATTCTCATACAAAACTTGTCTAATCCATGCTCAGCATCATATATATTAACTCCATTCCAATTAATAAAGCAATTAAAGCTCTCTTTTTATTCTCATCTAATGCAGCATTAAATCTTGGTGATATGTTACCATCTTATTTCTCCCCTAAATTCCTTTTTGTATGTATCATCTTCATCATTATCTTCTTGATATGCTCCAATATGCTAGCTCTAAGTTTTACCCTAGCCTCCAAGATCTAACCGTTAAAGCATTAGGCACATTATCGTTAGCAAAAGCATTATGCACATTATCTGCATTACACACATTATGTTCAATATTCACGCCATGCACAGTATTAACATTATCATGCTAGCATCAATATCATCATGCTCAAGATTTACAAATTTATGCTCCAAATTCAAAATAACAAGCTCACCATCATGAACATTATTCAAAACATCATGCTCAATATGCACATCTTTAATAAGCACACAATTATCATCATTATCATTTAATAATATAATTTTTTTTATGTTTGCTCTATCATGTATATAACTTACTCCTAAGGAATGTATTTCATCCTTTGTGTAATGGTTATCTTCTTCTTCATCATTTGTGGGATCTCTTTATCATCACCATTATCTACATTATCTGCATTTGATACTTTCTCTTTTTTATACTCACCTTCAAAATAAACCTCCACTCTTTCATTATTTTTAACAATATAAATCAAATCACATATTTTTAAATCATCTAAAATCTTAATCAACCCACCTTCTTCGTGTTTATTTAGATACCTATAATACACTTTATTCAATCTATCATACCAATTATGCTTAGTAGTCCAAACAATACTAAACAAATATAATTTGTCAGGGACAATTCCTTCAACTAATATTTTACTACCATCAATGTATTGAAATAGATATGTCTATCAATTTATCTCCTATTATGAACAAATTTTCTTTTTCAATGGGATATCACATCCTGATAAAATAAGAATTAAAAGAGCAACAAGTTATTCAACCCTAATTATGTAGTAAATTCTTAATTTAATAAGAACATCTTTCGTTAAAACTAATATCCCATTTTATATAGAAAGTGTAACCCTAAAAATTAAGCAAATCGCTAACTTACTTCACTGTGGATCAATTAGCCACACCATACCGACGAGAATCTCCTCTGTAATGAAGATTTTCCTCCTAATCCTCTAAGGCCACAACATGTATACGAAAATGGCTATTATTACGAATGTCTTCCTCCTACTCCTCTATCACGAATATCTTATCTTCTTCCACTTCTCAGTCGCCAACATCTTCATGAATTCCTATTTATACATTAAATTGACAATTTAATAATAATAGATCCTATAGAAATTGAAATCCCCAATCTAAGCAAAAATTGAAACCTTAAAATTTAGAAAATTTGCTAAGTTACCTCACTGTGGATCAATTAGCCACACCATGCCAAGAAGAATGTCCCTTGTCAAGAAGATATCCCTCCTAATCCTCTAAAGCCACAACATGCATACAAAAATGACTATTGTCACAATAGTCTTCCTCCCACTCTTCTATCACAAACACCTTGTCTTCCTCCACCACTCAGTTGCCAACGTCATTATGAATTCCTATTTATGCATTAAATTGCTAATTTAATAATACTAGATTATATAAAAATTGAAAACCCCAATTTAAGTAGAAATTGAACCCCAGTAAATAGGAAATTTGCTAATTTTCCTTATTGTGGACTAATTATTCACACCATGCTGACAAGAATCTCCTTCCTACTCCTCTATCATAAAGGTATCCTTCCTAATTCTTCTATAGCCAATCTCTTCCTCCACCCTCAGTTTCAACCACCTCCCCAACTCTTTATCATTTTTTCCCCATTTTGTAACTATCAAAATGACGAGTTCATGCTTAAGGTTCATAAATTCTTACAAAACATAAGCATTTGGCACTTAAAAATTTTCCTTTAGATATATCAAAATATAGTGTTTACATATTAAACTAAACGTTGCATTTAAACACTCCCTCAGCCGAAGAAATAAGTTGCAATTGTAGGACAATAATGTACATACATATTAACAGGCTACTACAGCTTGGCATGTTGCCATAGAGGTGGAACGTGTTGTACAAACTCAATCTCTTAGTTAAGTCATAATTAAAAGAGAAAAATTTAGAAAGTTTAAGGTTACTTTGAAAAAAAGTTTTATGCACCTCTCACTTAAGTTGGACGACCAAGTTAGGCTTTTTTTTTATAAAAAATATGGTACTTATTATTTATAATGTTAACCACACTAAACTCTTATATCGAGTTGGCATATTGGGGAAATTAATTTAAATAGCTTATATAATTTGATTGTTTATAAAAATGTGTCTTTGTTAAAAACTGCCAAATGTAATTGATAAGAGTTAGATGGATTATAGTAAATTATACTGACCAAGAAGAAATAATTTTAAATTATAATATTGTATTAAAATTTTAGATTAATTATACTAAAATTCTTGTGGTTTATATATTTTTTACTTTAATCTTTAAATTTTAAAAATTATTATATATTCCCCTAAAATCTAGTTTTATTTAAAATGAATACAATTAAAATTAAATTTTATGGAGTATATGATAATTTTTTCAAAATAAGAACTAAAGTTAAACAAAAATCCAAATCACAAGAAGGTTTTGTATAATTAACCCTAAAATTTTATAGGAAATTATAAAAATAATTAGTAAGCTAATTTTGCTCTTTGAACAAACTCTACAAACTTGTAAGCTTAAATTTATAACAGTCAAATTTATGTGAAAACTTGCCAATAAAGAATTATCAATGTATTTTAGACTTGTTTGTGATTAACCATATAAAATGGTATAGTAATCAATAAGAAGTAATAAATTAGGCTTAAGACATCGACATGGTTATAAATTTAGTATGATGATGTCAATGATTTTAAGCTCTAGCTTTCTTTTCCAAAACATCAAAATAATTTAAAACTGTAAAAGAGAACTATTTTCTTTTGTTTTCAAGTGAGGTCAGCAAATTAAAGTAAAAATTAGGGAAGACGATGGGTTAGCCCCGCTAAGCTTTTTAAAATAATCTTTTTAAAAATTAAAATATAGAATAATTTATTTTTAATTAGATCAGGGTCTAAATTGTTCAATTATAAGCTTACCCGAGACTCAACTTTTTTAAGTAAAACGATGTCGTTTTGTTTAAAATAATTGGACCTCAAGTTTGCCTGGGCCTGAACCTAACTTTTTGACTAGCTCATTGAAAACAATTAAATTTAGGTCCATGAGCAAAAAATTATCATCCCTAATAAAAATGGTTTTTGAAAAAAGCGTTTACAAATTTTCACTTTTTTTTTGGATTCGAGGAAACCCCACAGGCGGGCCAAGCGGGCTCATCTTTCAGAGGACCAAGTGGCTACACCCCATCACAGAGAGCCTTACTAGTTCTCCATCCATAGGTAAAACCCCGGCTGCCTCAGGCTCTTATAAGAGGGGCTAGCAAGGAATCGAATCTGGGACCTAACCAAAGCCAAGCCCCGCTCTCAACCATCTAGCCACACCCCTTGAGGACACAACCAATTTTCACATGATAAAATAAAATACAGAATTGCAGGATGCTATAAGAAAAATCGTATAGTTTTCTTCAAAAGACTTAAGACCATTGCTCTTTTTTAACGTGGCTTAAAATTGAGAAGAGGAACATTTAACAACATTATTCTACATTTTAAATTTAAGTATGAGATATAAATAAAAATCAAATTTATAACAAAATAAGAAGATTATAATATCTTTATATATATATATGAAATAATAATAATAATAATAATAATAATAAATAAATAAATAAGTAGTAGTAGTTTTTAGAGATGAGATCTTCTGTTTAAGATATCTAAAAGCCTAATTTTTAATTACCTACGACAAAAAAGGTTTCTTTAATGGTTGATGTCAAAATTGTAGAGACAAGATCTTCTGCCTAATTTTATAGTATCTTATTTTGTTCTATAAATCTCAACAATTTATTTATGTAGGTCTCGCGTGGATCCTGCATAAATAAACGCGAGACCTGCATAAATGAATGACTAAAATTTATGAAACAGAATAAGATGTCATAAAACTGAACAGAGAATTTGGACTCAAAATTAACACAATTATTTTAAAATAAAAGAAAAGGACACGCAAAACCTGTTCACAACGCAAGGCTCATACTGGGCTTAGCTGTATATAGCACTGTGTAATTCGACCCCACCCGACTCAAAACACTTTTAAATTTGTTGCTTTTTCTTTCAAATTCAAAATTTCAATTCTTTTGGCTTTCATATATTACAAGCCCTAATCTCCCATTTCCAATCGATCAGGGATTTCTTTTTAATTCTCGTTCAGGTTTACGCTCCATTCAAACTCGGTTCATCTCTGTCTCATTTTCTGTGCAAATCTCTTATTTCTGTCTTTTTGATTTTGAGCTTTGGAATTGTCCCTTGAGTTGGTCGTTGTGCATTTTAAAGTTCTTTGTTTGTGTCATTCATTCTGTATGTAGGGTTGAACCGTTGATTTAAATTTTGTTAATTTCAAATTTTTAATCACGTTATTCTGACATTTATATTTTTCGTTTCTGTTCTTTTTGGTGTCACTGTGCCTGTTCAGGTTTGGGCTGCTAAAATGTCAACAAGTTCCAGGAGTGACAGTGATAATTCTTTTGACGTTGATGAGCTTTTGCGGATTGAGTTAAGATGTAAAGAGGTAAGATTAATACCCTTTTTCTTTCTCTTGGTAAAAAACGTAAAGCGACTCCAAGAGTATGGATTCCTAAAATTTGCTGAATTTGTAGAAGTTATGCCGTAATACTGGTTTCTGGGTATGTGTACTATGTCTTCAAAACTATTGCTGCATTTACTGTTTGGCCATGGCTTGTCATATTTGCAGCTTAAGCATTTTATAAATACATTTATTTATAACCATTTTCATTCCTTGAAGGCATAAATAAGGCATTGATCTTTTGTTTTCTGTGGTTCTGAGTGCAGCTACGGAAAGAAAAGGACAAGTTAAGAGATTCACAATCTCAGAGCTTTGAACTAATTAAGGTAATATATTTATTTGACTTTGCCTTCGCTCCATTGAACATTGCAATGTAAGCATCTAATGTGGATTTAACAAGTTTCTGCCCTAGATTAATCAAGTAACATAAGCAAATCATTCAACTTCTTTTGGACCGATGCTTTTTGGCATTTAGATGTTTTCATTTTTTTTTATTAGACTTTTGTTTTGTTTAATTGGGCAGGCAATTGCTGGAGACCCTGTAGTTTTACTTCTCTGAAATAATATTGGTTGGAGTACTACTTTGTAGGATGCCCATATTTATTGCTTTTAGTGTAATAGTTTTGATTGTGGATAACCAAGCATAACAACCCCGTGTCGTACAGCTTGCAATTATTTTCACAAGATATTAGAGGTGTATCACATTAAAAATCAATTGAGACATCTAACCTTAGACTTTACATGATGCAGAGATTAGAACAGCATGCCAATTCATTATCTGAAGCTCATATTCACGACAGGAAGCATATTCAGCAGTTGGAAAGAGAGTTATTGAACTGCTTTCAGGAGATAGGTCATGATTATTATTTCTTGCTACTGTGAAAAATAATATTCAGGTCTTAAGAATTTTAATCCGGTCTAATATTTAGAATAATTTTAATATGAATGATATAATCTACACCATTTTTATAACCAATCATATAGGCAACATGCTTGCAAAATTGTCGTTATTGAATGAACCTCATATGCAATTAAATGTTGCTTCACTGGATAATGACATCCCTCACAGATTACCTGCAGGATCAACTAAATGCAAGGAATGCAGTCGCTTATGGTCTAGAAGAGCATGTGCATGACCTTGAGTTAAAGTTGGGAGGATTGGAAATTTTACAGGCAAAGGTTGGTATTTTAGAGGAGGAACTCAATAAATCCAATTCAGACTGCTCATCGTTGAAAAAGGAACTTGAGAGCAAAGAACTGGAACTGCAAAAATCAGCTTTGTTCATTGAGAAACTGGAGGAATCATTTTCGTCTCTGACATTAGATTCTCAATGTGAAATAGAGAGTTTGAAGCTCGATATCATAACTTTAGAGCAAACTTGCTTTGAAGTTAAAAAGTTGCTGGAAGAAACCACTAAAGAAAATGCAAGGATGGTTGGTTTAATTAAGGAAATTGAGAGTCATATTTGTGCTGATGGAGAAGTCATAGAGTCTTTGGGAAAAGAAAATACAAAACTGATGGATAAGCTCTTTAATTCTGAAGTCAGTTGTAGGTTATTCCTTCAGAAAATTGAAGATTGCCTGGAAAACAGGGACAGAGCACACCTTGATCAGTCATTCTTATGCGAACTTGATAACAAAGACAATATATCAACAGAAACGAGGTACTTTTTTCCTTGGATTTTAGAGCGCAGATATTTTTTTTGTTCTGCCTCTTAAAGTTTTAGTTTTTGATTTCAATATTATCTCTGTTTTACAAATTCTTTGAATAGCTTAATGATGATAACGGTTGAGACAATGAATTCTGAAATTGCTCTCTTTTCTTTATGCACTAGACATCAATTGTTACCTTCTTAATATTTGATATCATGATTATTAGTTTAAGATTGGATTATCTCAGATGAGTAGATTGATTGTTTTGGTATACTTGCTCAACAAAAGTTGGTCTAATGCTGTTTTCTGCCCTTTGAAATTTTAATTATGTTGTAACCTGATCTTTTGCTATTTTTACGAAAACTATTAGACCGTTTTCTATTTCTGTTATATGCATGCACCACAATATGCACTGAATATGTGAAGCTTAAGCTATGGTTAAGCCTGTGCTAAGCAATCCACTTTCAGATTTATTCTAGTCAGCTCAATTTACTGCAACCTCTCTTCAAAAATAACGATGATGACAGAAAAAAAAAAAGCGCATCCTGTCAAAGAATGGGACCAAATTGTACTTTAGTATCAAAATGTGGGAATGATGATATGGTCTTCATTTCAATTCTATAAGCGGAGACTAAAAGGATGGATAGACATGATTTAAGCAGTTTTCCTAGTGTTGGATTAGTTATTCTTATCTTTAGAAACACCATTCTTGATTGTGTTTAGTTAATATGGTTATCGTTATAATTAATGAGATCATCATAATTTTCAAGCAGAGCAGTCATGTGTTCAATCTTTTCAAAGCTGGCAAGCTCTTTGGCTCAGGAATCAAATTTGGAAGACCTGATGGAGAGTATGTCACATCAGATTAGTGAATACGAAATTCTTATAAAGCAGCATAAGGTACTGTTTTTTCTCTCATGGTGACGCAGAACATTCCTCCCTGATGGGATGCAGATAAATAGAACTTGCATTTTTGTTGAATTTTATTCCCTGCAGATTTTATTATTTTATTGTTTAAGCAGAGTACACTATCCCGAGATTAACATGTGGATTGGTATTAGGAGGAATTGAAAGAGGAAAAATTGAAGGCAAAGGAAGAAACCGAGGACCTAGCACAAGAAATGGCTGAGTTGAGGTACAAAATGACAAGTTTGCTTGAAGAAGAATGCAAACGTCGTGCTGTCATTGAACAGGCCTCTTTACAGAGAATAGCAGAATTAGAGGCACAGGTAGTAAATCTTAATTTCTAGTGTTTTAGTTACAAGCGAGGTGATTACTGCATTTCTGAGCAAGCTTGTTCTTGTTCTATAATCAAGATTCAAAAAGACAAGAAGACACCTTTTGCCCCCATCAGGAATCTGAATAAAGTATAGAAATAGATTGCATCAGAAGAGTTGGCTTATATCACTTTGAAATTTACGTTGAGGTTTGTATCTTGTTGATCTTCTTCTTCCCTACATATTTGCCCACACCCAAGATGCTGTTCCTTATTGTGTAAGCATGCTATACTAATCCCTAATAAGTTTGTATGTGGATGTTCAAGGGGGATAGATCCAGTTATAGCTTTAGAGCAAAGCATGCAAAGACAGGAAAACCGGAACCTGCGTCGTGGTTGACTGTTATGCTTCAGTTTTGCTTATGTAGGGAGGACCTCTTTCCTGCAGGCTGCAAGGCCGGGAGCATGAAAGCATTAACTTTCAAGACCATGTACACCAGTTGACAGTGGAAATGGGAAGTCTATTTCTGTATATTCTTTTTATCCGTTGCTTTGTGACCACCATGTTTCTGATTCATACAAGTAAAAGAGAGATACACACCAACTTTATGCTCAGCATTTTTCTGTTTGAATACAGGGGAAAGAGAGATATACATCAAATTTATATGGAGCTCCGTGCAACATGAACTTGCTTAAGCTATTATAGATTATATACCATTGTGTATAGTGTGTCGAGTTGTGTATTTATACATGTGTTAACCCAATGACTTGTCCTTTTTGCAGTTTAGTTGAGTGCATTCTCTTTTTGACTTTGTAGGGAGTCTTTATGCTTTATGTTTATTTGATTCATGTGAGCTTATACCCCAGACATGAATATGGAAGGCTTCTCATTTACTGGTCATTTGGGCGTTGGTATTCCATGGTAGATTTTTGTTTTGGAACTTGAAAACATTCACAGATCTTTCTTGGAAGTTTCGCCACAGCAGTATCACACAATGTTATGAGTTCCGTTTCGTACCGGCCGGAACGTTCCGTTCCGGCCTTCGGCCGGTACCGGAACGCATGCTAATGTACCGGGTACCAAATCCGGTCTGTACCGGCCGGAACCGCATAAACCGGAAAATTCCGGGTGATTCCGCAAAAATAAAATTTCCTAAGGACTAATTTGCA
>JAOSBP010000002.1:1560997-1577622 GCA_027563825.1 Erythroxylum mucronatum | reverse complement strand
TTTAATATACTTTAAATAATATTTGTATGCATAAATAATTTTTATTACAAAATAAAATATAGTTAAAATTAAAAGTATTTTTTATTTTTATATTGCTAAGCAGTCTATTGTATAAAGTTCTTTTTTAAATGATAGCCAAATAGTCAACTAGTTTCTTAAAAAAGTTCTTCTCAAAAAAGCTCTACAGAAAAGAAAAAAAACTCTACTAATAAAAGCTCTACTGTTATAAGCCAAACTAAACAGATAATTAATAACATGTTTAACAACAACATCGCCAAGTATGAATTCTATTGATACCGATTCAATAATATGTAATATTATCTTTAATTAATAAAGAAACTATTTTTAAATGATTCATATAAAAAGAATTTAATATTTTATAAAATACGTGTTAATAATATAATAATATGTATAATTTAAATAAATTATTTAGGAGACCCTAAACGAGGATGGGGACGTATTTGACTTTAAAGTGGGAAGGGGACAAGAACGTGTAACAAATGCTTTGAAGGACAAGAGACGTAGAACTCTAACATTTGTTCTTATCCTCCGCCTACATTTAATGAAACAAACCGCTAATCCATGTAACACGATAAGCACGAGACTTAGGCATACGAAAACGATGCTCCATTTTCGTAAATTTCCTCCGAGATCTAGTACTAACCAGAAACGCCTCTTTATTGAGGGTAAAATTGTATCTCTATAAATTTATATTCAACGAGATTTTTATTGTGACGTTGATGTTATCGTTACTGTTGTCACCATCGGGATTTTAATTGTCTTGTATATATAGGCTATGTTTGAAAATCAGGTTAGCTATTAACTGATAACTAATTATATTAGCTGATTTGATCAGCAGATTGCATTAGCTATTTGTTATTTGATGATTGATAAAATTAGCCGTTTAATATTAATTATTTATGTATAAAATGACTTATAAGAACGTGACTTTAAAAAAATTATAAAAGTATGAATATTATATATTTTAGTATTTCGTTGAATATTATATATTTTTATTCTTACAAGAATTTAAATTTTAGATATTAAATTCTTCAAAAATTAAGTTTATAACTCTAATAAAAAACATAGAACATATAAGAATAATAATAATAATAATAATAATAATAATAGTAATAATAATAATAACAACGACGACGACGACGACGACGACAATAATAATAATCCAACGTAAAATTTTTTATTAATATGAATGATGTAGCGAGTTATATCATATTAGTATTTTTCATATAATATGTATGAATTTTATTATTTAATAAATTAAAAATAACTTATAAGGACCTAACTTAAAAATTTTATACGGTCATGATTAAATATTTAATTTTACAAAAATTAAATATTTGACAATAATAAAAATAGAACAAAAATTAAATTTTACAAAAAAAGTACAAATGCTTCGTGCATAATTCATAAGCATAACATAATGCGATGCATAACACTGTTTATAATAATTAATTTTGCTACAGTATCATGCATCAATTATGGTACGATATCATGCATGGCACTGTAGCATAATTAATAATAATTCAATTATGTCACACCATAGCACAATTAATTAATTGTAATTAGGCATAAATTGACTTGCAAAAATTAATTAATATATAACTTGATTTATTTAGGAGGATATAATTGACTTTTTATTTATACATAATCAGCTGGTATGTGAAAACGCTACTATTGTATGAGTCCAGATCTTCTGCCCAATTTTTATGGTGTCTTATTATGTCCAGTGAATCTCAGTCATTCATTTATGTGGGCTTCGCGTTTATTTATGTGGAGCCCACGCGGGACCCGCATAAATAAATGGCTGAGATTTACTGGACACAATAAGACATCATAAAATTGGACAGAGGATCTTGTTCCACTATTATATAGCTTTTCAAATTTTAGCTGTTTGAGCTCAAACAACTATTTTTACATGTTCTTACCAAACATAAAATTTAGCTGTTTGATATGAAAGCCTTGAATCAACTAAAATATACTAAAATATAGTTGATTCAAGGTTCACCAAATGTAACCATAAATGAGATAAAAAGAATAAATTTTGTTTTTTAAAATTAGTGTTTTTTTTAATTTTTAATTTATATTTAAAATTTTAAAATTATTTATAGTAATATAATTAACAAAATAATGTTAAAATTAATGTTTAAAGAAATTATATAAATCTCTGCTTCAGTCAAAACAATTTTTTAATCCTTTTATAATAATCACACGACGTTGTTATGAAATAAAAAAGAATTAGGTCCTTTTTTTTAATGAAGGAACCCGCAAATACTATCATTTAGATGCGTATTGGATAAACCTTCAAATTGACACAATAACCTGCAAATCACATTAATCTGGTATTCTGCGTTAGGCAAGCCGTGTACGACAGGCTCAATCAAGAGAATCTATGTAGAAGGATTCAAATGCGAAACCTTTTGGCCTCATACCCTCTACTCCACCGACTCAATCCAACACGACAATTATGTTTATGTTTTTGTCATCCGTACAATTAATTTAAAGCTTAATGGTTTATCGCACGACTAAATTCAAAGGTTAAAACTATACATCTTTAATTGAAACTTAATTAAGAGACGAGAAGGGATCATAATTTTAACATTTTATATTTATATTATTTTATTAATTATATTAAAAGATATTAACGAAATTGGATTGTTAAAATTTAAATACTTTGATTAAATAAAAATTTAAACTCAATAAAATTAAATAAGAAATCTGAATTTTTTAAATTTATTGTCCTTGTACATAATATTTATTGGGAAGGGCAGTGGCAATTTTGTGGATACGGTATTCTTACGGGGGCAGTATAGTAAAAGACTAAAGTAGTAGTAGGTAAAGTCTCGATTGTGTCTAATGTGAAGACAGTACGTTACGGTACTCTCTGTAGTTGACAAATGGTCCCTCTGAAGGTCCACACTGGGCAGATATTCCATGTGTGGATATCCATTGTATGTTGATGGTAATCATGGCAGTTTGTTCATCGCTCCATTGATCGGCACGCATTTTCAACGGTCAGGATTGGGGTCGTATTGTAGTCAAACCTTTCCACTTCATTGTACGAAGAAAACCACAAAAGTAAAATCAGCTTTTGTCCATTTACGGTAATTGTACACCGCAGGATACGTTCAGTTGCACTTATTTCTTGCACAAGTATATTTATATATTAATACAACTTCCAAATGTTGTCGTTGACCATATGTGAGGGCATTTTGGTAATTGTCAATAGTTCTGGCATCCACCAACTTTAATTCCAGGGTCCCACTTTCAAAACCACGTACGCTCATAATTAAAAATGGTAACAAACAACTACGCCTTCTGGTACGAATCATTCCAGCAGTACGCAGCCTTACTCGTAATTAGTAGAAAAATTATTTTTAAATGACCACGTCAAAAGAAAGAGATAAAAAGAGAAAGTGAGAAATAAATAATAATAATAATGCAAATATTAGTATTAACAATAATAATAATAATAACAATAAAATATAATAATATAATAATAATAGTGGTGGTGGCAGTGACAGTGGTAGTGACAATTGTAATGGCGGTAATGGTAATTGTAATAATACTATTAGTAGTAATAATCACAGTTATAATAATAGTAATAATAATAATCGAAAACCCCTATGGGGTGGTCGGGTTGGTCATTGGTGGATTAGGGGGCATGAGGCCAAAAAGTCCTGTGTTAGAAACCTCTTACTTACACTCTTTCGATCAAGTCTGTCTTATAAGATTTGCCTAGTATACAATACCCAATTAGCATAATTTGTAGGCTATTGAGTCAATTCGGAGATTTACCCGGTACGCATCCAAAGGATAGTAGCTGCAAGTTTCTCCGTTTCTAAAAAAAATCGAAAGTTAATAATAATAATAATAATACTAATAGTGATAATAATAAAAAAATTAAAAATGACGGTAACATCAAAATTAAAAAAATAAAAAAGTTGTTCTAAATTTTAAGTTGTTTTATTATATGTTTTAAAGTTCAAGTTAAAAATATTAAATTTGATTTAAATTCAAGTAGAATTTCTTAAATTTAAAATTTGTATTAATTTAAAGCTTTATTTAATAAAACTAAAAATTTTAAAAACAGATATATAATGATTTAATTAAAAATATAGGAGTTTAATTTGATTTAATAACTAAAAATTCTAATTTCATTAAATTTGGTTTAAATTTTGAATAAATTTTTTTAATTTAAGTCACAGTAAGATTGAAAATTTAAACAATAAATTAAAAATTAAAAAGCAAGTGTTTGAGTTCACTTGAACATAGAATGTTTGATGTGAAGAAGATAAACAGGTGGAAGAATTGGATAAGACTCTCCATCACTCTCAAATCATCTTTTTGTTTACCTTTCAATGGTGGCTTTTCTGTGCACGAACAAGTCAATTATTGCTGTGTTGTCAAATTTTCAAAGAGAAATTGATGTTTAGGATCGAAGTTTGAAGAAAGATGCTCTCCGTTCGATCTAATCCATTCGCAGAGTTTAAGATCGAATTCGATTGATTTGAATTATTTTTCGAAAATATACAGGAAGGTACAGCTGTGATGTGAAGAGCGAAGCACCAAGTGACTGCAATGTCAAAAGTTGGAATCGATTGCTAGGTCCCCCAGCAATCATCAACAAGTTGATTATCTTTTAGTTGCCCCCTTTTTTCTGTGATTGCAGTGAGCAAAGTTTGAATCTTTATGCTCGTACCTTGCCCATTCATGCCTTTATAGAAAGGGTTTCTGTTTGCAAGAGCCAATCTTGCTATTCTGATGTGTCCACTCCTGCCTACTGTTTAAGATCATTGGATCAATCATACAATGCCTTTTAAGAGGTCTCACTTGAGAGATTAATCATTCTGATAAGAAAATTAGTGATAATTGTTATAATAATTATTACTTCATTAGGTGATTTAATCATTACCTGCACTCACCACTCCATTCATAAGCCCATCATTTTGCATATCCATCATTCACAGATGATAATTTTGCAAAGCTTCAGGTACCCAAGATCCCAGTAAGACACCAAAAGCTATAAAAATGAAAGTTCAGAGCCTTAGCATCTTCCCCATCACTTAATTTGATTTAGAGAATGACCCACCTTTTGATTCTAGCCATTCTTACAACATCAACATGTTACCTACCTATTTACATGCTCTAGCACATAGTTTAGATAATGTCTCTTATAATTCAGCACTGGATATATGCACACAAGAATCACACAATCGTTCTGTATTGAAGTATTTCACATGCTAGTGCAGAACATTAGCATAGACATACAGTATAAACATAATACAACTCTTTCTGTTTCAAAGTGCTCTTTTCCTTTTTCTAAATCTTCAATTTGTTATTTCTCCATTTTTAATGATTCTGATCATATTAGCTGCAAGAACTCACAATGGCTTCCTAGTACAAAGAGGACTACTGGCTAAAGTGGCTTGTACAAAGAAGTAGGAGAAAGAAGACCAACAATATGTGACTTTTCAATCTTTTGACTCATCTCTTTTTCTGAAAAAAGACAAAAATCTATCCCCATTTCATTTACATGTAAAAATTCTAAGAACTCTAAACGAGATGCATGTTAATTACAATTGATGTCCCTCTATCCCTCTCATATTTGTGAAAGCATATGTACAGAGATTATTTGAGCTTCCCTTTCCCCTGTGGTGTATGTTTCTAACTAAAGGAGGCGGTAAACTACGTATCTGTTGCTCTAGATGGAGAGCACTTTGTTGAATCCCTTCCAGATTGCACGTAGACGTCGTGATTAATGGATGCCAACTGCGACAAGTTCTGCAAGAGATGTTTAAATTCAACAAACCGAAGTACGTTGCGAACTTAAAGTGAATATAAGTTAATGGAAATCATCCCAAGACTTTATCACTATACCATTGACAAGAAACCTTACCTTGAAAGAGAAATTTATCAATGAGAGATTAACCGGTACAGAGCCGAATTCTGCCAAGTCGCCGCATTCATCCATCTAAAACACGAGGAAACAGAAAATGTAACACTTCAAATCACCACATTCATCAATATGACAAAATCTCAACCACAGCATCTGTGACAAGAAAAAGAATGAACGTGAGCAAGTCTATCTACTTCCCTTAGGTCCGCCTTCCCTCCACTTCGTCATCACATGCTAACCTCAGAAGAGATAAAAATAAGTTTTTTTCACTCCCCAGTTTCCACCTACCTCAGAATTAGTCCCGGGAAAGAAAATGAAATGATTAACTAAACCTTTTTTCGGAGCTTTTATATTAATTTCCAACCACAAGTTGGTCAAAAACACCATATATACCAAAAGAAAGTTTCAGCTGCACGCACATTGCATTGGTTTCTTACAAAAAGGAGCAAAACGTGACCGACGGTAGAACTAAAAAGAATTTACTCACAAAGGTGTGTATTAGTGCACCCACCTCATATCCAGAGTCCGAGGATGAGTCGCAGCTTTCACTATCAGAATTGCTACTATTTTGATCATTTGGTATCCCAGTAGAAAATTGAGATAATCGTGAAACAAAATAGCTTGTGTCATCTACAGTGTCGGGACTTGGCACAAAAGCAGCCTGTACATAGAAGAAAAGAATTAAAAAAAAAAAGAATCAGAAAGCAGTGACTAGAATTAGTTTCACATATATAATTGCTTATTATTGACATGAGATGATGCAAAGCATTCCAACTAAGAAAAAATTCTCAACCGATTGCAAAGTTTAAAGTTCTTTCATGAAAATACAACAAATGCAATCTTGATAGGCACAATGGATATCAGTCACTGTTTCTGATTATTCAGTGACTAGTTTTACAAAATGCAGCTGGGGAAGGATGTCATTCAACACCAAAATGGTTGGTGAAAGCTAAGAAGTTGGCAACACTAAGCAAAATAAGGGCACAAATATGAAAACAGTTCTAGCATAATGCCTGTTAACTAGGAAATTATAAATCCAAATCTGCGGCAAGGTTGTACCTTTTGCAAGGCAAGGTTGTTCCAGTCAATTCCTTCAAAAAATAGATGTGCTTTAACCTATAAAGTAAATATAATTAATTCAGAAAACCCAAACTGAAGATTGTAATTCTTAATCAAAACTAAGATAGTGAAATGCTGCTCACCTCCATTGATCCCTTTGCTCCCAACCTCCAGTCTGGATCAAGAATAAGCAACCTAAAAGGAGAAAGGTGACAAATGATTAATAAAGTTGAAGTATGGTTTCTTCTAGTGAAGGCCATAAATACCATGAAGATGAAAAGCTCACCGCCCACCTCTTAATCAAGTCTTGGGCTTCATAAGACATGTCATCAGGAACAGAAGGCCATGGGATTTTTCCATTAAGAATGTTGTCAAATATTAACTGCATACATGAAAAGCCATGAGAATTAATGACTGCTCTCTCTACGAATCAGATCTATTGCAGCAAGGTTTCTTGAAGATGAACACTACAGTTAATCTGGACTCATTCCATGCTACTGGATCCACCAATTTCAGTCAAAACCCATTAGTTCCATGTTTAAAAAGTGTTCACTTTAATACACACAATCTTTGCTTCCCACCTGAACCACTACAATTTATGAGATAAACAGAAGAGTTAAATATACCTCAGGCCGGTCAGCATTAAAAGGTGGAATACCAGTTATCAACTCAAATAGGATTATTCCCACAGACCACCAGTCAGCAGCATAACCTGCAGGACACCCGAGAGGTAAATTGAAGTGGTACATAAGCTTTACATAAGGCCAACTTCAGGTTATGAACCAAACCATGCTCAGTTCCAAGAAGAATTTCAGGGGCCAGATAGTCAGGTGTTCCCACAGCTGAATGCTGATTTCTATTTTCAGAATGTTGACTGCATGGAGTAAGCGCATCTAGAGATATATCCCCTTTTGTCTCAGATCCTGATAAATCCATTGTACTGTTTATAAGGCCAATTTTTGAAAGCCCAAAGTCTGTAAGCTGGTAATATAAGGAATCGTTAATACAGGGAGGACTAAAGACAACATATATATTAAAGGTGTCAAGATATGCAGGAAATAGCCTGAAATGCCCAAGATATTCAATGCAAAGAAGAAAACTAACGTTCAATAGTGTTACAGTAGAAGAAGACAGACAACTTTCTAAACAGTTACTGATGAAGTACTTTGTAGAACACAAGAATTTTCCCGTTGAATTTAGTACCTTGAAAAAGAATATTGATTTATTACTTGAAGCAGATTTCACATTTGAATAGATGAACATAGAGACATGGAGCATTAGGCCCTTTCAATTAAATGCTCTAAAGGTGTGGCCACCCATATGTATGCATGCACACCAGTGCTCATTAATAAACGGGTAACAAACTCATAGAACAAAAGTTCTCTAATAATTTGTATAACACTCAGTAAATCACATCAAACCTTAATGTGCCCATCATGTGCAATCAATATGTTGTCTGGCTTGAGATCACGATGCACTATTCCCATAGAATGGAGATATTCCAATGCAAGAACCTGGAAAATACAAGAACCAACTTTCTGATGAGCACTGAGAATTCATGGTTCCTTTTAATCAAAACAAAAAATACAAACCAGTTCTGCAACGTATATCCGAGCCACTTCTTCCTCAAGGCAACCAACTTTTCTCAGCAGAGAGTACAAGTCACCACCATTGAGATATTCCATTACCAGATATAGATTATCTCTACAAGTAAATGAGTAGAAGAAACGAACCTGTGGTCACAAGAAGACGTATTAGACCCACATAAATCAAAGTTAGTAATTCCATAAGCACGGTCAAAAGAAATGAAGTTGCTCAAGCAAGGAGAAGAAGCTGAAGCAGATCAAATCCTAAATTGAAAGCATCTAATCTTTTTACTTGAACCTAAAACATTTCTTATCTGAGAGTAATTTAGACAGATATAATACCACAAATGGATTTCGAACTGTTATCAGTATGTTACGCTCTGCTACTATTTGCTGAACATCATTCTTCCGCAACATATCCATCTTTTTCACTGCCTGCTTGATAAAATTGATAAAATTACATTAGGTGAATCTAGGAAATCACCACTGTCAGAACGTTCAACACAAAAATTATTAAATTATCAAAATTAGATTCAAACTGTTGATTCTCTGTGAAAGAAAATGCATTTGTTCTTTTCACCTCAGTTGACTATATTAGAAGTACCAATCACATCCCGATACTGAAATCTAGACAAGCCAATGACTTAGCTATCACCGACCTTGTTTTTGATGTCTTAACTCTAACACCTTGTTAAGCAAGTAGACTTCCCAGTTTCATGGCCCATAAAGATTGCATGGAAAAATTTTAAAAAATAAACTTAAAAACTGGCATTTATAAACTAGTAAAATTTAACTTAAAGAACATGACCAGTTTTCATTTCAATGTTGCTATTGTCATCTTTGTTGCACAACTAAAATATTCCACAAAACAATAAAAAATCATTGAAGTGACTAAGGATGTTCCAAGAACTATATAACAAGGAAAAGTCAAGATAGCTCTCTGGAAGGCTACATTTTCAGTCACCAAAATTGGGAAAAATGAATTGATACATACCTTTATTGCAAATAAGTCTCCTGTTATCCGTTTGCGAGCAAGAAAGACTTTTCCAAAAGCACCTCTGCTAATTGGTTTGATTATTTCAAAATCATCAATACTTGTTCGCTCTCTTTGTGAAGAGTTTCTAGGAGTTGATGCTCCACTACTATGAGATGCACAATCCAGGAGAAGTTTAGGAAATTCCAAGTGTTTAACATCGCCTTTTGGACTTCTGCTATCCATCAGGTCACAAGCAAGTATATACTTCTCCCTGCAAATGTTGCAAAGAGATGTCATGAATAATCAACAAGCGTATCCAGTCCTTTTACTAAGAGTACTAGTGTGATTAATAGTGTACCGCAGAAGTTTCTCTACCCGGCTCCCAAAAGTATCTATTACCAAAGCTTTTAGCTTGCTTTGCTGTAACACATCCTGCAAATCTTGCAAATAAGCTAGCAGAACATCATGTGCCCCTTCCTTGGAAATATCAGTGCTAGCTACACAACTTGCTATGTTTGCAAGATCCCTCATCTGAAAATAACATTACAAAATATGTACCTGCCATTACCTCCAGCAAGCTAACATTTTCAAACAATTATAGCATGCAACAATAGTTTGTAACAAACGCTTCCAAACAAATTAAACAAGCCAGTGATATATAACATGAAGCACTAGTGTAGTTTCACAATAAAACATTAAAATGGACGCTACAACATACTAAACTGCAGAAGAAAGTTTTCAAGACACTGATTTGTGTCACATAATTACCCACATTGTATCTGGGGGCTCAATCGGACTAATACAGCATTTCTATCCATAAAGTTTTTCAAGGTGATTCAAGAAACTTTTAATGTTGCTAATCAAACATTTTAATATGATATGCAATTGTAAAATCAGATTACAAACAAATAGCTAGTTAGCTACAGATGGTCGCCTTCAGGAAGCCACCACAAAGCTGATTCTAGCATCGTAAGGATTGTTATACCATAATACTTACACTAGTAACAGAAAAATCTTATATACCATAGTTTTACCAACAAGAGAATGACTAACCTGTTGGGTATCCTCCAGCTCAGAAGGATTGTTATGTTCTAACCAGAAAGAATCAAAGTGACCAGCCCTAGGAGTATTTGTGGATGAAACCGAAGTCATGCTCCCAGCTGAGGAGGAAGCACCATAGTTACATAACTTCATAGCCATGTGGCCCTTCAAGTTAAAATATGGTAGGAGAGAATCATCTATACTGGCAATATCCATTTCATGTATCTCTTCAACCATTCCTTCAACACCTTTGTTCCTCCATTCACATACTCTGGGAGAGAAAACTTCGGTTGCGGCAGAACTAGAATTTTGTATCTTTGAATTATCAGGGCTGTTATATGAAGAATGGCCATTCATATTTCGAGACTCTATAATCCGTTCCAATATCTCTGCAAAGTTTGAAAGACGTTCATCTACATCTACAGAATTCAAGTCACACTTATCCGCATATGCACATATATAAGAATGTGATTCTAGTTGTGAAATTGGGACAATTTCTTCGCATATCCTACAGATTTCTGAATCAGATTCATCCAAAACCTGTCGTCGGTCATGGCGATAATCATCAAAGTTTTCTGCCTCCTCAGGAAGTGAACCAAAACTAGATACATTCACCAAGTTTCCAGCAAACCTGTTATCAGCTTCTTGCAAAGTAATGCCATTTTTTGACTTTTGAGCAAGCAAATTTTGTCCACACGTCTGATAATTGTTTCTGGTAGTTACATCACTCTCATCAGCTGCCTCTTCAAGCCCAGTACACATTGCCTCAGGGGGCTTAGAGTAATTACTCTGTCCCAACGGCTGTTTTTTGGCATCATTACTATGACTTAAAGCATAATCTGGATCAGATTCGGCAATCCCACGATTGGCAACCCAACTCATGTCAACTGAAGGAATTCTTTCCAGACATCTCTTGAATTTTCTAAGCGATTTCTTATCAATCGGTTCACGGTCTTTCTGAAATTGCAACAACCTCGTGCAACGTGTCAATATAAAAAGCAATCTAGTAATTAGCCACTTCAAAAGTCCGGTTTGGCACTGACTTCTTTTCTCAGTTAGATCTTGAACAATTATTTCACATTTGGAACGAAACTGAACACAGGTCATTTTCATACAGATTTGAGCAAGAATCAGGAGATCCTCTGCCATTTTCTGCTCTTCTTCCAGTGAAGCATCAATATTTTCAAGAACATCAATCACTTCTCCAGCAAAACTAGCCAGCTCTGCATTGACCACTTCTTTAGCAGCATCAAATCTCGCCCGCAATGAACCCAATAATTCCTGATTTGACATAAAAGATAGAAAGACTACTCATTTTAGTTTACCTCTAGGTCCTCTACAATCAGAATGCTCAACAAACTAATTAGATTTTCTTGACAATCAAATGCATACACATCGAACATGGTTGCACTCGGATTATTAAATAGTGCACCAAACCATAACATTTACACACGAGTTAGTCAAAATAGGATTTTTACCATATTCAAGAGAAGCAGTCTGCTTCCCAAGATGCTGTTAATTAAAGAATTTGGTCAATGAAAGAGAAACTGGGTTGTGGGAGGAAGGGGGGAGGAATGAAAAAATACGCCAATCAAATGAAGTAGTATGGAATGCCAATGCACCCTTTTCTACTACCTTGTTAAAAATTCCCAAATAAATCCTACTATAAAAACAACAAAGTTTACCTCCAGATCGCTGTAACTATGAGCCCGTGATTGCACTGGTTGAATGCCACCTTTTGGTCCTATCTCATGTGAGAAACTTTTCAAACATTTTGATGGTTTACTCCGCCTTACATTCTCAAAATAAGACTGTTTTGCATTTAGGTTATCATTTCCATTGCAAAATTTGCTTCCCACATGTTCCCTTATTTCTGATGTATTAGTTTCCATGCTTCTCTCCTGTCAAATAGATCCATTGCTATTTCAGTACTTCTAGTAAAGAAAAAAGGATCATTAAGCATTGGCGTAGGCATAAGCAATTGAATACCAGTCCAAACAAATGATCACCTCAGTATTTGGAGTGACATCACTGACAACTTGCCGAGCATCCCTGGAAAAGTAAGATGTGAGCCATCGGGGTATCTTCTTTCCTTTACGCGTTTCATCTAGAAATATGAACAAAAAATCAAATATTTTGGGAATAAATGGATCCTACCATCCAAAATAAGCAAAGGTACATAAAACGATTTTCCAGTAATGGAATTTTCAATTAAGAAGATCGTTGAAGGGAACAAAAGCAACATTTAAGTGAGTCCCCCTGGATACGAATACCAATATTTGACAGCAAATGAGAAGACACCGAGCGATTCACATTCTTCACACTAATAGTAGTTAAAAAAGGCACTCAATCCTGCAGGCCAACTAAAGTATGCACTCCAAAATGTTAGGCAACAAAAAACTCCACTTTTCAAAGTATTGGCTTTCTAATTATCTTCGTAACATATTTTAGTTAATAGAGACAATATTCTTCCTCCTAAAGATACATAAAAAGCTTCAAAATGAAATATAAATTACTTAGCATGAAAAATATGAAACAAAGGCTCACCCAGGATTTCTAGATTCTAATCCAAATTGGTTGACAGGAACGGAAGTCATCTGCAAATCACAAGTTCATGTTTTGAATGGCTAAATGCAAGAATTTATAGTACCTTTTCTAAGCCCCATTAAGAAGAGAACTGATGATCTCAGCTTTTTAGGACCCATGTCTATGCAATAACTAGTTGTTTTAACGCTTCTCACAAGGCTCAAGTAATTAGGCAGTAGGATGAAAACTACAAGTAAGAAGGCAGGTTTTCTAAAACAATGTAGACAGGAAAGTTCGCAACGAGTGAGTAAAAAATCTTATCCGTAATCCATAATGGAGAAAGTTTGCACAAATATTACAGCAACTGTACGAGAAAGTTATAGCAACGCCAAAACAATAACATTGCAGGTGAAATAGGGCGTACACTCATTGAAAGGGATAGAAAACAAGATGGTGGGCTATTTCCACAAAAGTACAAAGATTCTCAGGCGATGATGGTTTCCTATATATGAATAATGACATGGGCAGGTTTTTCTCGATGATAAGAAGATAGCTAGAGACTTTTCATTCAAAAATCAAATGGAAGCTTCAGAAACACAATGCAAATTCAAGAAATTTACAATCTGAGCAAATATATCCACACCTAGCTTAGTTCCAAACTGCCCCGAGTCGACAAATCGTAAGTTATGAAACAACTAGGCCCCAAAAATCCTGTTTAACCCGAAGAAACTGAAACGGGTGAGTGAAAAAGACAACGGCTGGGAAGCCATAATAGTGGCGAGTCTATGTCTCGTCCTCAGCTTCAACCACCATTCTAAAACAGTTCGGAGGAAACAAAAGTAGTAAAAAACAAACAAACCTGACAAGTCAATTCTATTTCTAGAATTTCCAAACCCAAAAAAAATCACAGACAACGAAAACACAAAACCGAAACCCCAACAAACAAAAGTGAAAAGAAAACGATAACGTTAAATTAAAGAACACATGAAACAACCTTGTTTTGAAGAAGCACTAACGCTACGTCCCTGAGCCATAACGTTCGGTTTAGGCCTTCCTTTCACGGGAGGCCTTGAGAAACCTCCACAGTTCTTGGATTCCGTAAAATCTTCAAGTCTCGAACTCGGTTGCTCGACCCGACCCGTTCTAATCCGATTCAACCCGCTCGGAATACCCACCTCCGACGAACCTCCACTGCTTCCACTTGATTCAGTCATCGTTAAGAATTTTTCTTTTTTTTTTTAACAGAAGAAACTCCCAACAAATTGAACTAGGTTTACTCTTGCTTATTATTTTCTCAGCAACCAAAGATGAAAAGATCAACAAATTCCTGAACTACTTCAGTCGTCATAACCAGAATCGCTAAAAATCAGGGTACGAGCCGAGTTAGTTGGGATCAAATTTAACAAACAAAAAAGTGAAAAACGCGAGTAAAATAGAGTTTTCAGAATTTGTCTTCTAGCAGTAGATAAGAGACGAGGAAACGAGCCCCGTTGTCTGGTGGTGGTTAGACTTCTCAAACAGACGAGAAAAGACACACATATACGCACAAGGCCTTGGTTAAACCAACAAAAGGAGCCTTTTTTTTTCGCCCCTTCTTGTGTACTGCGCAGAGTTGTTCGGTACCTGATAGCGACATCAACTTAACCTAAACAATTCATCAAAATTCAAACCCCTAATTTTGAAAGGTAAGCGCCCACAATGACATAGATTTTTAAAAAAACCTACGAAATATCCGTTACAAAAATTAAATCTTGGAGTAAACCCAATTTCAGATTCAACAAGAACGAGTCAGAACTTGGACTAAAATTAAAAATTAAAAGTGGAGGAAGAAGAAGAAGATAAGTGGTCCTTTCGATGGCTTACCATGTCAAGAATCGTCCAAAACACGTGCACTATCCTTCCCCGCCATAGCCACAGTATGACACACAATCTTACCAAAGTCTCTATCTTGGATTCTGATTCTGATGTGTTTTAATCCGTGTTCAAGAGTTTCTCTCCTCTACGTCGACGAAAGTGGGGAAGTTTCATCACGTAGAAGAGAGAAACTTCCAAGATTTTGTTCATCAAGATTCTCATTGATCACAATTAATCACTTTTATATGCACACCCAAAAAAAAAAATTAATAAAATCTTCAATTTATCAAATTTATTTCCTTTTCCTAAGCAAATTAAGGTTAATCAATCCAAAGATTTATGCTTTTTTAATTTTCCTTTTTAATCTCTGATGGGATTATTTTGGAAATTAATTGCTGATTATTAACGACCTTTTTGTCGGATTGTGTCCGAATCTCAAGTTCGAATGGAATTTCAACACGTGGCTATTGATGGTTAGATGCGAATATTAAAAGAATGTAAGGACCAAAAGGGAAAAAAGATAAGAATCTTTTGGAGGCTCTCTCCTCCTGCCAATTTTGAACATTAGTTATAGTGCTCTTTGATCTTTTTTGACTAATTTAGTACTAGCTCGCCTTGTTCTAAGATATTTTACAAAATAAACCGAACCGGTTTTACTAATTTAACATTAAAAATTTTGAACCGCTTTATTTTTAAGTTTGATTTTTAACTTTTTAGTTTTATTTAGTTTAATAATCTTTATTGTTAAAACTAACAAGTTTATTATTTAATCAGTCATTTTTTATAAATTAATTAATTTTATAAACTAAAATAAATAAATAAATAAATTTTATTTAATAATCTCTTTTTAAAATAAAATTTGAATTTTTCTATATATAAAAGTACTGTTCTTCAATCTTTTTTAAATTCTTCAATTTTATTTAATCTCTAACTGATTTTATAACAATTTAATATCTGTTAGAGTCTTTTATATCTGAAAGCTCATATCTTATCGGTTTTTTTTTTGACAAATATCCTATCGGTTTAATTTCCTGATTTTTAACACATGGTATTGTTTAATACTTTGGACCAATTTTGTTTTTCTTTAATTAATTTATTTTGTTAAATAGTAGTTGATTTTTACAATAAAAAAGTTTCATAATTAAATTTATCTTTAAAGAGGAAGCAAATTTTATATTTTTTACTAATTTAGTATTTGCAAATTGGATAGCTTAGCATTAGCATTTATTGTTTTGACCTAATTTTTTCTTTAATTAATTTAATTTTTTTAAATTATCTATGCTACTACTTTTTTTTAAGAATAAACCAAATTTTATTTTTTATCAAATAGAATGTTAGTATAATCAAAAGAAAGGAATATATTGTTAATTACCTTTATATTAGCGGTAAGGTTACTTACTAATGAGCCTTCATAAATCCTGCCTCTTAGTGAAATTTCTACCGTTGTTGTTTTACTTGTAAGTTGACATTTTATTATTTAAATTATTATATTTAAGATTATTATTTGTTTTAATAAAATAATTACTAGTTTTCTGTTTAGTTCAAAGATAAAAACGCCATCGTTTTAATTTTAAATTTTAAATTTTAAATTTAAATGAAAATGAAAATTAACGATAAAAAGAATTGTGATATACTTAAAACAATATAAAAGAAAACAGTAATTTTT
>JAOSBP010000002.1:1545976-1560897 GCA_027563825.1 Erythroxylum mucronatum | reverse complement strand
TTTGACTAATTTAGTACTAGCTCGCCTTGTTCTAAGATATTTTACAAAATAAACCGAACCGGTTTTACTAATTTAACGTTAAAAATTTTGAACCGCTTTATTTTTAACTTTTTAGTTTTATTTAGTTTAATAATCTTTATTGTTAAAACTAATAAGTTTATTGTTTAATCGGTCAATTTTTGTAAATTAATTAATTTTAGAAACTAAAATTAATAAATCAATTAATTTTTATTTAACAATCTCTTTTTTCAATTAAATTTTGAATTTTTCTGTAGATAAGAGTACTCTTCTTCAATCTTTTTAAGTCCTTCAGTTTTATTTAATCTTTAACTAATTTTATAACAATCTAATATCTGTTGAATCTTTTAAATCTTAAAGTTTTTATCTTATCGGTTTAATTTCTAGTCTGATGTTTAACACATTGTGTTGTTTAAAACTTTGGACCGATTTGTTTTTCTTTAATTAATTTAGTTTTGTTAAATAATAGTTGATTTTTACAATAAAAACGTTCCGTAATTAAATTTATCTTAAAAGAGGAAGTAAATTTTAGTATTTTTGTCTAATTTAGTATTTGCAAATTGGATTACTTAGCATTAGCATTTATTGTTTTGACCTAATTTTTTTCTTTAATTAATTTAATTTTTAAATTATCTATGCTACTTCTTTTTTTTTAAGAATAATTCAAAATTTATCTTTTATCAAATAGAATGTTAGTATAATCAAAAGAAAGGAATATATGGTTAATTACCTTTAAATTGGCGGTAAGGTTATTTACAACTGAACCTTCGTAAATCCCGCGTCTTAGTGAAATTTCTACCGTTGTTGTTTTACTTGTAAGTTGACATTTTATTATTCAAATTATTATATTTAAGATTATTATTTGTTTTAATATAATAATTACTAGTTTTCTGTTTAGTTAAAAGATAAAAACGACATCGTATTAAATTTAAATTTTAAATGAAAATGAAAATTAACGATAAAAAGAATTGTGATATACTTAAAACAATATAAAAGAAAACAGTAATTTTTAAAAATATAAGGACTAAAATGAAAAAAGACTAGAGTGGATATGGGCTTATCTTAGACTTGACAAGGCTTGTGCAAGTCTGTGTCTCAAAGTCAGTATCCTGGAGAGGCAAAATGAACTTGAAAGGAAGAAGCTACAGAGGAATCACTAAAAACTAAAGTATGGTGTAGCCGTGTAGATACGATTTTCAAAAGGTTGAAGCAGGCAGGATTCATGTTCTTATTAGTTTCTTAAACAACTAGGAAGGAAGGTAATGAGGACTTTCGAAAAACAAAAAAAAAACTAGGAATTAAGGTACAACAATGGCGGCCCCAAAGGATCTGTAATTCCAACACATGAAAATGGTGGAACTGATGTTAATTGCCATCATCAACTTGACTGTTTCCATACAGGCTCTCCCTTCTTTTGGGAAAACCTGTGGACTCCAGGGTTGGACCCCTATATTTAAGCTCTGCAGGTGCTCTGTAATTAGGATCGACAGAGGTTGATCTCGCATTGGCGTCAGTGGAACTCGGCCTAAAAGAAGCCGTGTTGGTGTCGGCAGAACTCGGTCTAAAAGGAGCAGCTGCTCCTCCAGGATACCGTGATGGAGAAAGGTACCTCCTCGGTGGACCTCTCAAACCACCAGCTCTTAAGTCCATAACATCAGCATTTCTCGAAGATGATTCGACAAATGACGAAGCTGAACCCAGTGGAACTCCAGTTCTAGCAGGATTGGAAGTAAAGGGATCATCTGGTCCCCATGATGTAAGCGATTCCCTCTTTTTAGCAAAGAATTGCCAGGCTCCAAACAGGAAGATTAAGAAGAAAATCACAGGGCTTGTCCAGAGCATTGTGTTGAACTCTCCTTTAAATATCGGGAGGTTAGAGCGGTATATACCCACAAATCCGTTCCCAAGTCCGAGAATAATCAGCTTTTCATGATCACCTGCTATCAAGGGTATCAGATTTTTCCCATTAAAATCATCTTCTGTTGCCTGGTAATTAAGAAATGATGATCTGATCTCATCTAAACCAGCAGAAAAGAGCAGGCGAGGTCCACCAGCCCTTACATAATGATGAGAAGAAACATTATATACTAAAACCTTCTCTTGATTCATGACAAGTAAGTACCCTTTAATCGATTTAAACACAATTGGTTCAATCAAGTCGACTTTTCTTTTGGATTTAACCCTGCATTTGAAGTTCATCACGTCCCCTAATAACAGCACATGAATCAGATCACCCTCTGATGTAAATCCATATGCTTTAGATCGCTCAGTAGTATCAAAAGCAAAACTCCGAACAAGCGAATGATTCGATCCTTCACATTCGGATTCTCGGACCGTCATGGTCCTCAAATCCAACGAACCCGCACCATTCTCCGTCAAGAACAAAAGCTTTTGCTTCAAGAACGCCAATGGTTTGCTAACTGGCATAGCAGAGCCATGAATGGTCCCATTTTCTCTGAAAACCCGGATCATCCCATTAGCATCCGACGACAAAACATATTTCAATCTCCCAACATGATGCATCTCCAAGATAGTAATACCATAACCTTCATCCCCATTTCTATTCAAGGCAAATTTACTAACACTTACCATAAAGAGTGATGTTAACTCTTCCCCAGTTGAACTCTCATAAACTTTGTGCATCAGAATCTCACCATTTTGATGCCCAGTCACCACAAAACTCTCATTCTTATACACAGACAAGTAGGAAGTCATAGCCGTAATCGGTGAATCGCATTTCGTGTCAAACTCAACCAAAACATCCCCACTGCTTGAGAACACATAAACCCTCCCTTTATCATCCCCAACAGCAACATACTTGTGAAGCCCCTCATAGTCTCGAAATGGCAAAACATCAATATAAGTTGCATCAGAATCCAATTTCACCGCAGACACAAAATGGAATCTCTCAGACCAAAAAGGACTAAACTTGGTGACCGAAACAGCTCTCACCTTCTCTCCATCTCTGTTTTTGCTCTCTCCTTTCATTTCGTCACCAATCACTTTCCTTCTCCCATCAGTCTTATCCCGTTCTTGACTCTCTTTCCTATCTAAAGTCACCGTCTTAGGATACTCCAACAATTTGGGTTCTAACTTAGCAACTAAATCACTTAGGTTCCTCACTAACTCCTCAAGTCTCTGCAATAAAATCTCTTGTGGGTTGGATTCGTTTGCAGACTCCTCCGGTTCTTGATGGGTTGGGACTGAACTAGAGTTTGCAAAAGCTCCAAGTGGTTGAGAAGCCAAAATGAAGAGAAAACAAACCAAAATGAAGAACTTGCCTTGATGGGGTTTTGCAGCCATTGAAGAGAAGCTCGAAGTCGAAGACCGTCGAATTCCAGCGTATGATCGTTGGCATATAATTCTTCGAACGTGGCACGCGCGGAATCGTGGATCTTTGATAATCGGATCCAAAGACTTAGAAGGAATGTTTTGTTAGATTTAACGCATCTAATTTACGAAAAAATGGGGATGTTGGATCAGGTTGATGATGTGTTTGAGGATTTATTGACTTAGGTCCGTACAGTAAAATGTGTCTTTAGGGCAAGAAACCAGGTTTTATCAGGCGAAACTTGTGTGCTGTGCCTGTGTATCTAAAAGCGGTTCTTCTTGTCTGCTGAAACTAAAGGAAGTTATCCTCTACACTCGGTTCTATCTTTGGCGCATTTTGGTGGCCTTTTATAGTCGGATGAGAGTTTTAGTCAACTTATCAGTTACTAGCAAATTTAGACTATCTTATCGGATACTAGCAAATCTAAACATCATCGTATATATCTTTTAGTTATATTTTATATTTTATTTATTTATGTATTTATTATAATTTTGTTTACGTAATTATTTAATGCGTCAGTTTTATTTATTTATTCTTTAACTTATGTTACTCTTTTATTGTCACATTTACATATAAGTTTACCGAAAACATCTTTATTATGTAAGGGTAAAGCTGCGCTTTATCAAATTATCCCAGACTCCACTTTATTACAGAACTTCAAACCGAATGTAATGATAAGGATAAAAGTTTTATCAACAAAATTTGAGATCACAATTTTATTAGAAGTAAAATATAAGGGTTAAAGATAACTCTATTATTATCATTAATACATCTTTCCAGTAGAGGAAAGTCTTCCTTGTATGATTTAACCATCATACAAAGAATGAAATTTGGAGTAAAAATGTCATCGTCATCGTCATTGTCATCATCGTACCCAGTCTAAAATCTCGCACTAAAATAAGATCTGAAGAGGTCACTAATACACAACCTTACCCCTACAATTTGGAGTAAAAACAACGCGAATAAAAAAAATATCAAGATAAAGATGTTTGAAGATTGAGTCTAGTTGAAATAAATGTTCCTTGTAAACAACTTCAATTAATTTTCATATATTTCTAAGTCTTGGTGTTGGATTCTTAATCCTAATCCAAGATTGAAAATCAAGATCATCGTCATCATTTTAACAGAGAAATTGGTGACTAGGTTGGCAACAATGAATTTTCTTTTGTTGTTGTTTTCTATTTTTCTTCTTCCTCCTTCGATTGTAAAGCTAATCAACATCACTGTCTGAGGCATAATTCAAACAGGTTTTACAATCTGGATCACACTTAGATCGACATCTCAAACAAAATGTCTACAATAATAGCTATCATAAAGAGGTTCTTTATCTATTCAGCATGTGCTTCGTGAAGATAATTTTGTAGCAAATTGTTTAGCTAAATTAAATTATGACATTGCTTCTACTTTTCAAGTTTGGAAGGATATTTTTGTCACCCTTTCTTTGATTATATGAGCTGATACCTGTAGTATTTCTTTTGTTCGATAGTTTTAATTTCTCTTCATTGTAACCACAAAAAAAAAATTAATGTACTGAAAGTCCATCTTTACCTTCTAAATATGAGAACACTACTTAAAGTATCAAAATAGGACTAGATATAATCGAGAGTCCAAGTTGAAATAAAATATGCAATAGTTACATGACAAAAATATTAATTTAACTTAATTTATTACATCATTCACATTAATAAATAACTAAAACCAATAAAACTTATAAGTACTTCATGTTAGTATTATAAAATTAAGTAAATTTTAATATTTTTATTAACCCTTTTTAATTGAAGTAAAATTATTTAAATTCTAAATTATTAAAGATGGGTCATATTTAATAATACAACGTTTCACATTAATATCGCATACACACAAATAAGTCTTCAATTAATTCAATATTTAATTAAACATATTTTTAAAGATTTTTTGCTAAACTGATAAAGTGTGCAACAAGTAACAAAAATTGTTTCAGTTAATTATAAGAATAATGATTAGATTCAAGTCTAATTAATAAATTAAATTAAAATTCTTCAAGTTTAAGTCAAATTTTAATTTAAGAATTTTAATTTAAGACTAACGCAAACTACAAACTAATTTAACTCATTAATATCCTTAATTCAATAATACCAAATAATTTATTAAATAACTATATCTGATCAAACAAATTATGAATTATTATGTAATCATAACGATTTATCTAACATAGCGTGTGCGAGTTTAGTACGCCTAAGAGCAATACACACCAACATGTATAACGTTAGTGATATAGAATCTCATAATCCTTGCGGGAAAGACAACCTTCAGGACTTCAACCCATCAGACCTCTACTTTGGGACTTCGAGTCACTATCAGAAAACAACGTATAGGGACTTCTTTTTTTTTAATACGACCAGGGACAATCAAGTTGGTATTTACTGGCCCTAATGCAGGCATTACGTCTCATTATTGTACATAAATAAAATTAAGAAAACAAACACCACCATGAATGAGATTTAAGTGATGAACCTGAGGTCCTGAGCAGCAGGAGCAGCAACGCTACATGGTTCTAATAGATACGCTAGAATCTTTCTTTGGGAGATTCTTATCCAACTTGAAAGCGGCATATATGGCTTCGACATGGCCAATCGCTGCGCCACGATTGAAATTGCTCGATTTTAGAGAAGGGCATCTTAATATCTCGTGTAAAGAGGGACCAGATTTTGTCTGTCGGCCATTTTTAGGGTTTTGAGTACCGTCGGATCCAAGTTGTGTACCACTAAACTTGGCCGAAGTAGTTTTTCTCGATCTATTCTGTGTCTGGATCTGCAAGGAGGAAGAAAAAGCAACGAATTTGGCACTTGTTACGCAGACAAATGACTTTTTAGTGCTCAAGTGATGAAAAAAATTCATCAACGCATTTTCCAGTCGAATTCACATAATTTTCCTTTGACTCCGCTACAAGTAATGACTTAAATGAATGGAGAAAACTGCTATCTCTACTGTGCAATGGCTAGAGGAAAGCTCGCGGAAGGACCAACATCTAGCTAAATATCTTTTACAGAAAGCTTACCTCAACTGAAGATTCCTCTGATGGTGACGCCGAGCTTCTGCTATCATCTCTTTCAAACACAAATGATCGTGCATTGCCTGATCCATGCTTGTTGAGTGACGGCAGAGAATTTTTGTTGGACCGACTAAGAAAAGATCCCTGCTTCATTTGCAAAATTCTCGTTAACAAATTTTCTTCGTGCCAACATACCAATTCAAATATTTAAATTCAAGTTTAATTAAGGTCAATTTAGTTCATTAACTTTAAATTAAAATTATTTTTAATTTAAATTCAATCAAATTAATTTTAATCTATTAAATTTAAAATAAAACTATTTTTTTTCCTTTATGAATATGTATTAAATTAAGAGTTAATACTTGGATGCATAATAAGCCTAGTTACCTTTACCAAAATATAAATTTAGAAAGTTACCAAGTTAGATACATGAGCCGACTGATTCTTCCAACTTAAATGTTACATTACCTTGGATGAAGAGATTCTGCTTCCTCCTATAGATAACATATGAAAAGACGCTGCAAAACAGAAGTTAACAGCACCCAGCATTAGGAGTCATAAATATGTTTACATTACTAGGTCGTCCGGAGACAATATGCAGCGAAATAGTTTCTAGTATTAGTAAGTGGGTGAAATTTGCGGTAGATCATACATGTTATTCTGGCTCGCCTCCTAGTATCAGGCGCATCATTCAGTTTCTTTATAAGACCAAAGATTTCTCTAGAGCCACGATCCTCTGCTGGTGATAAAAAAGTAGCTTGCTCTTCCTGTTTTCAGATGAAATTTGCAGTAAGCATCTAGCAAACGAAGATTTACGAATAAGAGGCATAATAATACAAGTATCATGTAGGACAATCTGCTAACAACTCACAGCTTCATTAGAGAGGCGCTCCTTAACAAGCCTGTTTTCAGTCTTCTCATCATCGGATGATTGGTAAATATCATTCTTATCTGTAAACATCTGGGAAATCATTTCCTTTGCCTTTTTCATATTCATTCGCACAATATTTCTTGGAACAACAGATTCTGGCTCATTATCAAAAAGATCTTCATCCTCTTCGCTTTCCTCATTCTCTGTGTCTTCAAGCAGGGTTTTATCTCCCTGTTTAGAACCGCATCTCAATTTCTGTAAAAGGTTTTCTGTTCCAACAGCATCCTGTTGTTCAAGCCATTTCTGATGAAGCTCAGTACGCATTTCCTCGTCATCGGGTTTTTCTTCATATTGAGTTATCATATCTTTAAGTTCTTCAGAATCTGTGTTGTCCTCATCTTCCTCGTCATCTTGGAATCGACCTAAGTCGTTATCACTGTCATCTTCTTCCTCAGCTTCTTCATCAACAAAAGCTTTGACAGGATCACCTACTGGAGTTGAGCAAAAACCGACAGATCCATGAAGGAGGGGATCAACATTCTCTTTGTCGTTATCCTCTTCATCATAACTATATAGCAACAAAGCAATAACTTCACCTTCAGAACAGTAAGTTCAACTACAAAGTAATCATATCTATGCATACTATTATAACCATGGGACCAGCTCCACTTGATTCCATAGGTCATCCCTGTAACTGAGTTGATGTCAGTAAAGGATATGCCAAGAGAAAATGATATAGAGCCGATCGATGGCTTCTATAACTTGAAACGGCAGATGACCAAAGTCATAAATGACCGATTACTCAAATTATGCTATTGATAAAAGATGGAAATGTAACAGAACAATATCATTCTCATAACTAGAAGGAGAGTTTCTAAACAACTTACAGTTCATGAAGGGAAGCAGAATCAAGCTTTAAGTTCATTGCAAGAACGGAAGGAGCCATATCTTCTTCCAGAGGGCTGCTGGGTGTCTCATCTGGCAGCTCCTCTAGAGAATCACCTTTTTCGGAATCAAGAGCTAAATCCTATAAAACGTGTCAAAGAAAAGAATTATCTTCTGATTATCATGCAATCTAAGAATGAAAATGACAAAGTGAACATACTAAATAAAACCTGAGTATCATCAATGGGAGCTCGAAACTTTTGCTTTGATTCTTCTACCGGAGCCTGAAATTACCAGAAGCACTTACTGGACAATATTATATGCCAATTTTCCAATATTTAAACAACAGGATAAAACTGTACAAACTTCAAACCTAGTTTTTATGTCAAATTGAATAATCTCAAGCAATAACCAAGACATCAAACGATTGGCCAAGCGGTAGCTTTCCCTATACCTCATATTCACTCACTGTTGCTCAGAATGTGCATGAAATCAGATACAGTTCCTAAATTACTTACAAACTACAAGCAATACAGAAACTTGATGGGTATCCATTTCAGGATGGATGACTATGGAGTCGCTGAAGGACATAGATATAAGCACACATGATATTCATAAATATTAAAGGAAAAGAAAGAACGACTCAATTACCCTCGGAGAAGCTGCGTTTTCATGTCTCTGATCTAAGTCATCCTTGGATCTGCTGCTTTTGCTCTCACCAGTACAAACTTTTCTGTTTACATTATCTGTCTTTGCAACTTTATGATATTCTATCTCAACATCAAAATCCACCGTATCCTCCATAGAAAGTGCATCATGGTCATCAAGCAAAGAGCTTCGACTGTCGACAGTTGATCTGCCAACCAAAATATTCCAGCAAAATCACAGAATGACTAAAGACAAACAACACTCACAGCGAATACAATTAATTTAAGGTCACCCACTTTTTCGCAACCTCAAGTTTCCTTTTCCGGATCTTCTCCAAGATACTGGATATGGGCTTTTGAACAAGAGGGACAGGTTTAAACGACGCATCCCTCGTTTCTAACAAAAGGGAAAAGGAAATTCAAATATTTATAAAAGCGTTCGTGTAGCATGTAAGATGTAACATCAATTTTTTTAATGATTTTAACAACATTTACCTCTCAACAATCTCTGAGATTCAACACGCAGCTCCTTAAGACGGTTTCTTCTTTCCAGCTTAATGAAAACGTTAAAAAAAAAAAAAAGCAAGTCCGAAAATCAGACAAACTAAACATTCCAAATCAATGTCATTGTATCATTTTAGTATAGAAACAAGCATAGACTTACCTTCTCTCCCCTTTTTCCGGTGGAAGCAGTTGAATTATCATCAAATCCAGAATTTTTTGGTCTTCTCTTCTTGCTATGCGTCTCTTCCTCACCAATTATCTCACCAGATTCGTTCTCCACAGAGAAACCATTGCTCTCCTCCGACGATTCAAACACATTCCTTTGGTCTTCTTCACAAGATTTGTCAAATTCCCCAAATTCCAGCACTCTTTTAACCCCAATCCTACCTTCTTCACCATTAACTTCTTTCAAACTGGAATTCACCTCATCAACTGCTTCAAATTCATCAAAATCCTTCTCCACTGAATCTCGTGTTTTAGATACAGGAGAACTAGTAGCGTGCAGCGAAGGAGCATCACCACCCGATGGACTTACAGGAGGATCTACACTGATCTGAGCAGTGGATTTTCTCAAACGTTTTAGCTTTCTTGCAGGAACCGGAGGCGGAGACTTCTCTGCATCAGAGAACAGTGGAAATTCTTCTTCGCTATCCATCTTCTCCGATGAGACGTGCTTCTCCGACGACTAGGAAACGAAAATCTAGAGTTTCGCCCTTTAAAGCCTTGGACTTAGAGGGCGATAATTACAGGCCGGGGAAGAGAGGATTTAGGCGCCAAATATTTTAAAATGATTGAAGGCGGTTCATATTATGCATTTGTGACTTTGAACCGCCAAAACGCGATTGGAATATGAGCTGAGATCCAATGCAGGCGAGACTACAGTTTGACTCTCACGATTAATGTTGTTTGATCCCGCAATTATCAAGGAGCATTATTAAAGACATGTTTAATTCTAATTATGTTTTTAATTTTTAATTTCTTATTTTATAATTTATAAAACTATAAAAATGAAATTTTCAT
Organism: Erythroxylum mucronatum; assembly: GCA_027563825.1. Taxonomy (NCBI): domain Eukaryota; kingdom Viridiplantae; phylum Streptophyta; class Magnoliopsida; order Malpighiales; family Erythroxylaceae; genus Erythroxylum; species Erythroxylum mucronatum. The sequence goes on along the minus strand of JAOSBP010000002.1, from coordinate 1,550,590 downwards.
TTTCATTTTTTTATTTTTTCACTATAAAATCATGTATAATAAAATTCGGAACTACTTTAATGATAAATATTTTCAAAGTACTGTATAATTAAAATGTTAAATTTTAAATAAATTAATATGTTTATAATTCAAAATTATTTCATTTTTCAACCATTATTATTTTACATATTTTAAATTTTAAAAGTTATAATAAATTTAGTTTAATATTACTAACAAGTATTTTGTTAAAATAAAATTATCTTATTACTTCATAAATAAAAATAAAGTATCTAACTATTTAGTGATTTTTTTATTGTATGTAATAAAAGTGTACTAATAACTAAAAAAATATGTTTCTTCAAAATAAACAAAATCTAAAATCATAAATAAGTTTATAATTAAAGATAACAAAGGACCGGCTCATAAATCAATCCCATCAATTTTTAAAAATTAAATATGTAAAATAATGTCTTTTTTTAATTAAACTCGTGGTCCAATGGGCGTATCATTTTAGGTATATCTGAAGCCCAAATGGATTTGGGCCCATCTGTCAAGCCCAAACGGATTTGTATCTGCTTATCTAATCTCAATCGGACTTGAGCCCTAGAGGCTCAGGTGGCTCATTGTCATCCTAGGTTCAACAAGCTAACTGTGCCAAGAACTTCCACAAAGCCTAATTAAGCACGTAAGGTACGTAGCTGAATTGATCAAACTACTTGGTAATACCAAATGCCTTACATAAAGGAAGCAAAGTTCAAGCCACAGAGGCCGACTTTGTCAGAGTAATCTCGCTTACAATTTCAAAATAAAGGCTTGGAAATAACATTAAGCTCAACGTTACATTAAGCTGTTTGTAAAAATTTCATGAAATATTGAAGTTGCCGTAAAATGCTAGAAGTATGATGGACCTATCAAATCTCCAAGTCCCACAAAGTCTCGGCAGTTAATTTCGGTGGTTTCGATCTGTCGGCCAAATCGACGGATGCGGAAATCTGTAATAGCAAAAATTCACCACCATCAGAATGTCTTTTGAATAAAGAGTTGAAATGTTTTGGAATTAGAAAAGAGTAAGTACTTAGAATCTTAGAAGTATTTAACCACAAACAGCTGAAATATGCAGCCTAGTACCAAGATCTTGTAGATTACAGCCATTGTTACCTGTCCTAAATGTTGTTATACAGTAGGATCAGCCTTGAAATGTCGTCCATCTTACCAGGAACATGATTTTGATACTCAACAACAGGGAGACAAAAGATTTGTGCCATACTAACAAATGCCAAAAAGAGCAAATGACCTTGGACAGGTAACGGGTCTTGAAGTACTGACCACAGCCACCCACATTAGGAGCCACCCACATTAGGATTACTCGTTAATGGCTGATCAAGTTTGACGGATTCACCTCTCAACTCTTTTCCAGCACTAAGATGCTCAACTATCCTATATCACAACTAATGGCACCAGAAAAAACAATCTAAGTAGACCAGCGTAACAACATACATGACAAAACATCAACTTTGTCTCTAACCCTTTCCATAATATCATAAAAAGTACTATCGCTACAACACCTCCACCTCCTCCTGCTGTTAGCAACACAAAAATCATATCTAAAAAGTTTCAAACTAGTCAACTATTCTGCAAAAGTGAACACTTGGAACTTCTTCAACATTTAAATCATTCATTTCCTTCACAACTCCTCTCTTAATCCTAAATGAGACAAATAGTCTGCAACTGAACGGCCAGAAAACTCAGACCAAGAACAATCAGATTATACCATTAAGAGGTCACTAGTCTCAAAACCTTACATCTGCCTTAGACAGATCAAGCTCATAAGCATCTATCAAAGTACAATTCATGCTTCACTCTACAATTCAATTTACTGCAGCGTAGAGAAAGACAGGAAGAGTGAGACTGAACCTTAAAACTTCCGTTGAACTTTGAATTCCTCGACCACTCCAAACCCAATGCCTTACTCGATGTCTGATACGTTCCTCTCAAAACGTCATCACCATAAACCCTGTGCGAGACCGCAAAATCCCAAGAATTCTTTGCCAAATCATAACAAGGTTCAAACGTTGTCAACCCTTGATGAACATAAGTATACTTCAACTTGCAATTCCCAGTACCAAGCACGTAATTAGTCGACACCTTATTAGCAGAATCAAACACAAGATTTCCATCCAGAATAGTCCTGTTATCACCTCTGTGATGAATGTACGTCAGATTCAATGGCTTATTCGCAACCCTCACACTGTTCATAAACTGAAACCGAAAATCCTACGGAACAAGACAAAACAGCAATTGAAATAAACAAACATGAAAAAGAAATTAGAAATCTGCAACTTCATGTTTATCTCAAATCCTACAACAAACCCTAATTCAAAATCTTTCCAAAAATTAGCTGCTAATAACAGTAACCCGGTCAAAATGTTCAGGAGAATTGAAGTCAAACTTGCAGTATACAGTACAAGCTAACTTCAGGTAAAGAAATGAAACTTTTTGGGAGGTACCCTTTTGGGGACGTCATAGTCGATGATGAAAAAGCCGGGTTTCTCCAGGGCAAGAGTCAGGTCGTTCAAGTTGGGACCGTTGGCGACGGTGGCGTCGGTGAAGGAAGCACGGAGCTTGACATCGGCGGCGTTGAAGGAGAAAGTAGCAGCGGCGGTGCTCTTGTCGTCGTGGTACCGACCCTTCAAAGAAGCCTTCATTTTCGCTCGCCAGAAACAAAGAGGGGGGCAAAGGCGTTGGGTACAACAATCCAACTCCAGCCTAAGAAGGCCTCGAGCTGCCTTGTACTTATCGGAGTTGTTGGCACAACCGCCACTTAATTTATATAAACATTTTAAGAATTAATTAAATTGCTTATTCTCCAATATTTTTTATTCGTAGATAAATAAATTTTAAAATAAAACTAAAATGTAATTTTATATTTTAAAAGATATTTTATTTTATTATTTGACCAAAAAAAAGATATTTTATTATGTACTTTTTTGTTAATTAGGTCGTGATGACCTTTAATTTTTTAATTAATAATTATAGATTATTGCTTATATTATAATTAGAGTTAGTAATTTAAATTGAATTTGTATGAAAAAAACATATTAGTTTTATTTTATTTTATTTTTTAATTTGAGATGGATAAATTGATTTAAATGATATAGTTTTGTTGAATAATTAAATAAAGTATAAACTAAATAATGTTATTTTATTACTCTTATTCTATTTAATAACTAAAGAGTTAGTGACACAAAAATTCTCATTTTTAATTAAATAATAATAATATTTTAATAAAATAATTTTATTTAATTATAATGTCTATCAATAATTATTAAAAATTAAACTTTAACTAAAAAATTGTCATTTCAATTAATGTTTTAAAAATCGAACTGACAATTAAACCGATAAGACAAACAATTTAAGGTTTAACCGGTATTAGACAGTTCTAAAAATAGTTAAAGATTAAATAAATTTGAAGAATTTGAAATATAATTGAGACAAACTATACTTAATTTAAATTTTAATTAAAAATAAAACTTTAAATGAAAATTAATTGATTTATTTTAATTTATAAAAATTTATTATTTTACGGAAATCAATCAATTTATTTATTTAGTTTTAAAAACGGAAATTATAAAAGTAAATCGAATTGAAAAAGCTGAAAATCGAATCGAAAAGTTGACCGATTTTAAATTTTTACAATTGAACCGACCGAATTAATTAATTTTTTTAACCCATATCTATAACATTTTGAGTTTGATGAACAATGAAAGAAATTGATCCGAATATTAGAAGAGATTAAAAGGAGAGAAGAATATACATGTCTTCTTTATTAAAGCCGAGAAAATATAGAATATAAGAAAGCTTGATTCAATGATAGAAGTTGAATAACACACTTAATTCGTTTACAGAGTGGTGAATTATATAGACTAGTGGGACTAGTAGTTGCTTGATTCTAGGGACACGACATGAATCACTTGTACCAGGATTAGGATTTGATCCTGATTTTTAGGGATCAATCTTTTCCTAGTTTGTTACAACTTCTATCTTTAACACTCCCCATCAAGTTGGGCTGTGGGATCTCCCACACCTAACTTGCGTAGTGCTTCATGAAAGGTCCGTCCCACAACAACCTTTGTCAAGATATCCGCAAGCTGGTCTTCACATCGAACATATGGTAGGTTGACAATTCCACCTTCCAATTTTTCTTTGATAAAATGGCGATCAACCTCCACATGTTTAGTTCTGTCGTGTTGCACAGGGTTCTTCGAAATGCTAATGGCTGCCTTGTTGTCGCACAGCAGATCAAACGCACCTCTAGGTGGAAAGCCTAATTATGTCAACAGCTTCACAAGCCAAAGTAACTCTGCCAGTCTTTTAGCTATGCCCCTGAACTCTGCTTCTGCACTAGAAAGCGCCACCACTCTCTGTTTCTTGCTTTTCCAAGTCACCAGATTTCCTCCGACAAGAGAAAAATATCCTGAGGTTGACCTATTGTCTACTAGATTTCCAGCCCAATCTGCATCCATGTAGACTTTTGTAGGGATAAGTCGCCTTGTATAGTGATGCAAGTCGCCTTGTTCCCTTTCGGTACTAACAAGTCGCCTTGTATACCCATGCAAGTCGCCTTGTGTGTGTACA
>JAOSBP010000002.1:1505884-1533513 GCA_027563825.1 Erythroxylum mucronatum | reverse complement strand
GTGGCCAAAGGAGTCTGAGTTTTGTATCGCTCGAATATGTATTTTGTATAATTTATTTGGGCCTGTAATATTCTTTGAATTTCTGTTCTGCTATTTATGATGTGTAATAATGTGTGTGGGTTTGAGTTACTAATAAATATTAGTGTGATGTCTGTTTTGTTTGTTTTGTCTTTGGTGACATTCACATATCCTCCCAGAAGGTATTTGGGTGTTATATCTATGATCTAACATATTTAATGAAAAAAACCAGTAATTTGCAACTCTTTTACTACATTTCAAACAAATTTCTTAAATTTACTAAGTTACTTGTTCTATCTATTTGACCATTGCCTAAAAGACAATTAAAGCTAAGTGCTGAAAACATGAGGTGATATTAAAATTAGGGTTAGATTGAAATTATTACAGCAAACAATAATTTCCAATGACTGAGGACGAATCAATACATTGCAATTGAAAATGACTAATTACAACAAGACATACGTGATGATCAGACCTTGAAAGAGTATCAGATCCCGTGGAAAGTGAGAAACAAAAACAAAACAGTACACGCACACTCAGCCAAGTAGAAAGCAACAATACATACGTGAAAACAAACTATTATTAAAAAAAACATTTTCAGATAATTAAAAAATATAAAGTACGTTATATAATGGATTATAATTTAATAACTATCCAAGTTTTCTCACGTCAACATTATCATAAACAAGTATGTTAACAAGTTCTCGGGCAAGCGGTTGAATTGGTCGAGCAGAAGGTATAGGGTCAAAAAATCTTGTGTTTGAATCTCTCGACTTATGCCCTCTTAATCAAATTTGATGTATAAGATTTGGTTAGTGTAGAATACCCAATTGATGTGATTTACAGGCTACTGCGTTGATCCGAATATTTACCCAATGCGCATCCGAACGATAGCAATTACAATTTACATCGTTTCTATAAAAAAAAGTATGTTAAAATATATATTACACCATAATCATGTAATAAATATATAAATTTAATATGATGCACCACATCATTTAGTTTAACGGAAAAATAAACGTTGAACTATTTTTATTACAACAACAATATTTTAATAGAAGTTCCACCAAGCATGGGTCTTGAGAGGTCCAGATGTACGGAGTATTTTTCTTAATTAATAGAAAGATTGTTTTGGATAGATTTAAATAAAAAAGAAAAATATACTAAATAAATAAATAACTAATATAGACATATAAAATAAAATGACAATAAAAAATAAAAGATGCGTATTAAAATGGTAAAGTAATAAAAATAAAAATATATAAAAGACAATAATAAAAAAGTGTATAATAAAAATAAATAAATGTGTACAAATAGAAATAAAAGATAATTAACAAATGTTTTGACAAGTACCGTCAATGAGGGCCAAACCGCAAAATAACAAAGTTGCCCCTCAGATAGTAAAATAAACAAAGTTGTAATGTTAAAAATTCATTTCTAACATTAGTTGTTTTAATTTATATCAAGGGAAGCTTGATTTATAAAAATGAGAATGAATATAATCATTATAATTATATTTGTTAATTAAGACGAATAAATTATTAACGTTATCATTGAAAGTAACTGGTTTGTTAAAAAATTAAAAATTAAAAATTTGTTAATTTTTTATTTTACATTAAATTTTAATATATTTTAATTAATTATATTTAATTGTTAAAAATAAAATATAATTAATTAATTATATTTTAATTACTAAAAAAGATATAGAAAAAAGAAGCATCACATCGTAGCACTATACTTTAAGATGCCAACTTATCAATTTGTTACATTCCATATTTGTCAAAATACCAGAGTAAATTTGCATGCTAATCTTATGTGCTTTTAACCACCCTAAACTAAAAAAACTAACTATGGAACCTTATCATCAGCTCGCAATTCATAAAGCATTTAAACCTAAAGCCCGACGTGCCCAAGTGTTCCAGTCTGTTTGAAACTAAAACCTTAAAAAACAAGAAGACGACCTTCAACTCCTTTTCATCCAATAGAATCCTAAAATCGTGCGTCCACAATACCTACGGACAAGGACAACCTTGGAAGGTGAAGACCGTCTGTTTTTCTCAGATTAAAAAAAAGTTTGGTGATTGATCCTTCAATCCCAGTTCGGAGGGGAAGGGGGAGGTTTATTCTCCGACGACCCATTCAAAAAATACATTCTTGAGGTCGGTTTCTTTCTCCGATCTTCAATGAGGAAACTTTGTCCAAATTACGACAAAGAGGACGGTCTGGACACCGTCTTGGAGGTGCCGATACCCGAAGAAATGTTCGATAGTATGGGAAGCAATGTCGCTTCACGGTGGCATAACATGCGCGCGTTGATGAGAGCTCAGACAGCGACGACGCAGCAATGTCTTCTTCAGACTATTTCAGATACCGAGTTCATGGCATTGCTCAAGCTTGTTTGTTCACCTCTTATACCTTTCCAGTTACAACCTGATCAGCCTCTTACTCGGCCTATTCGACATTGCCCCATTGTACGTATGATTCCAGGAAGATTGGCTTAGGCTGTTTCTGTCTCTGTTTCTGTTTCTTGTCTAATCACCACGTGTTTGTTTTTAATCTCCATCGAGAACGAACTACATATATTGACCTTATTCCCAAGTAATATTCTGCAAGAAGAGGTTTGGAACCTCAATATGTATAAAATTCAGATCAGTTGGTATGAATTATTAACAATTTCTTACATGAACAGGGAGCTTCCATTGCGACTTACATAGTACAACAATATGTGGCGGCGGTGGGAGGACAAGATGCCTTGAACTCGGTGAGCAACATGTGTGCAGTGGGGCAGGTGAAGATGGCTGGGTCTGAAATGCACCAAGGTGATGACAGTATCCACACAGCTGGGAAGTCCGAGGTTGGAGGGTTCGTGTTGTGGCAAAAGAACCCTGATTTATGGTACTTAGAGCTAGTTGTTGCAGGTTACAAGGTGAGTGCAGGTAGTGATGGTAAGGTTGCATGGAGCCAATCCACTTATCAACCTGGTCATGCCAATAGAGGCCCTCCACGACTCATGAGACGCTTCTTCCAGGTGACTAACTAACTAACCAGCCAAGTTCAGATTCTGATGAAACTCTAAACAAGAGATGAATGTGTATGTGACCAATTCCTGTATGTGTTTGTGCGATTCCCCTCAGGGCCTCCATCCCAGGTGTACTGCAAACTTGTTCTTGGAAGCAGAGTGCACAGGAGACAAGAAAATCAACAACGAAGACTGTTTTGTACTAATGCTTGACACAGACTCGAGTGTCCTCAAATCACAGAGTTCAGCTCACACCGAAATCATCCACCATAAGGTATGGGGCTACTTCAGCCAGAGAACTGGACTGCTAGTGAAGTTTGAGGATACAAAGTTGGTGAAAATGAAGTCGCCTAAAGGGGATGACACTGTGTTTTGGGAGACGAGCATAGAGTCAGTGCTTGGAGACTATAAATACATTGAAGGCATCAACATAGCACATAGTGGAAAGACCACAGCAACTCTTTTCAGACATGGACAGTCACGACCTCACAAGAGGAAGATCGAAGAAGCTTGGAGGATTGAAGAAGTTGATTTCAATATATGTGGACTGTCTACAGATTGCTTTTTACCTCCAGCAGACCTCAAGAGGGAGCAAGAAAATGCAGAACAATGACAAATCACGTAGTTTTGAGTAAATTACTTGACGGGTTAACAACCAAGTGACGAGCTCGATCGATCATGTAAATGACCAAATTTACTGTATTTGTTCTTGCTTTTTCTTTTTTGGGTTAGGGGCAAATCAATACTAATTCAAAATGGAAATCTCCAGGTACGTATAGGCTTATTTCTGAACTGCAACTTGTATATTCTTTATCTCTGGTTTTTTAAGAAACACACATTTGAGTCTTAGAAGTTAGGAGTGAAGTTTGTTTTCAATTCCAGAATGTAATACAGATATAATGGCATAAGATTTGTATTAGCATATGATGATAAACATATTGCCATTTGGAGCATTTTTACTCGAGCCATGTGATAACGACGACGACAACAACAACGACTACTTAATAAAAGTTCCGCTAAAATGCAAGATTTAGGGAGGTCTAACTTGAAGAAATATTGTTTTCGATAAATATGGAAGAAAAAAAAGCATATACATATTAAAATATTCAAATATTAATAAAAAACAATAAAATAGACCTAACAAATAATAATACTAATAAAATACAAATAAATACATTTGTATAAATAAAAAAGAAAATAAAAATAAAACATGGTCAAGACTCAAAATAAAAAATAAAAAAGTAAATAATAAATCCAACGAATCATTAATTGTAATGATGTTATTGCAGACTTAAAATACACATTATCTTCTGTTCGAGTTACTCTATTCTAACCTTGTTTTATTAAATCTCATCTATACATTTATGTACTCTATTCTAACCCTATTATATTAAATCTCATCCATATATTTATGTGTTTTTCATATAAGTGTGTGGATAAAATTTAATGGAATATGATAGGAACACCATAACCAGAAAAGGAGATCTGATCCCCTTAAAATAAGGATTTACCTTTCATCCTATCATATCTTACTTTAAAAGTATAATTACGAGATTCTTCATACACTTAATAATTAACAATCATCATTTAATTTAAATTATTAAATTTAAATATATAATTAATAAACAATTTTATTATTTTATTATTTAAAATACATAATTTATAAATTTGGAAAAATATAAAAAGCCCAATACTAGTTTGGGCCATGTATCCTAACCCTAATCAATTTACAATGTTAGACGTGCAATGTGGCTTCGGCTCAGAATCGCACTTCCTCGTGAAACCCTAATTCTCGTTAGCCCCTATTTAAAGCAAGCACTCTACTTCTATAGATTGAGCCGCTGTATTATGTAACTTTCAGACGTTTCGGAGACTTCGAACTCGATTTGATGTCTGCAAAGCACAAAGATTGAATCTTTACTCGTTAGTTAGTCGATCGAAGATGAGTGTTTTTGTTGTTATTTGTCAGGTTTTGCATCTGTTTACCCACTCCTGATATGGCAGATTTTTTTTAGTGCTAGAGGAGATAAAACAGATGCACATAGCTAATGAAGGTTGGCTTACCAGCCCATTGCATTGTTCTTTTCTTTTGTTGCTTTGGTGTCAAATGGACCTACCTACATTTTCACCATCACTTCTATGTTTTCTTTCATGTGTCTGATCAACCTATGTACAGTTTTGAGTCTCTTCATGTTTTTGAAATTTACTGATTTTTGGGAGAAAGTGGCAAGTGATGAATAAATTTTCTTATCCTACACACTGAATACCTTGTGTTGACTTAACTCCGCTTATTATCTGATGCTACTTTCTTCAATTTTGATTTTGTAGTTTTTTTTTTGCTTTCCTGCATCTCGGGTTTGATTTGTCTATGCTTCCCTTGTTCAAGGAATTACATTCTTTAAGTATTGGAGAATTTGGATTTGTGATTCCATTTATGGGACCTCGAGTCTTTACAATGATGAGAAGAAGCAGACGGGCGGTCAGAGACTGATGCCATGTTGAATGTCTGCAATATCCACTCGTGGAACACCTCTGAGTCATAATTCATATCCTAAAACTATCTTGGATTTAGATGAATCATAATTTGAGACTTGTCATTCCAATCTCAAGACTTTCTTGTTTAATCCTATGATATATAGACTAAGTTGGTCATTAGATTTTGAATCACTACTCACACCAGCAATGATGAAGTTGCTTTACCATATGTCCGGACATATGAGACTTGCTATGATATGATATGCAATCATCTGAGCTGATAAATTTTCTTGAGAATGAAAGCTAACCATTTTGTCCAACAAAGAATGGTTCTTTGCTCCTGAAGCAAGTATTAGATTGCTAATTAATGTAAAAGTAAAATGATCTGTTTAAATCTGTTTCATGGATCCACGTCAGGTCTTGTATACAGTTTTTGTCGACAAACGAGGGCTACAGGTTGCTCAGCCTTATCAGTCTCAGTTGTCCTGTCTTGATGCAGAACCAGCTGTAGTGAAGGACCAAGAATTGGGATTATATGACGACGATTTTCAGCAACTTTTGTGCTGTTGTGCAGGAATAATGAGTTGTCGATGTCTTCTTGAAATGTATATTATATATTTATTGTTAACATGTGAAAGAAAATAGTCCATTGGTGTTAAAACTTGTATAGTCCAACAGGAATTGCTGAAGAATCTTTGTATGCAACTAGAATCAATCTATATGTATCCACCTATTGTTACTGTTATAACAAATTTGATTGCTCTAATATAATATCTGTTTCTTAAGTTGCATAGAAAGGGGAAGATTGCAAATCCTTGAATGATATGCAAGTAGCTGAAATTAATTGCTCGGGCGAGTGTCTGCTGGTTGAACATGGTCATTTCAGCATTTAAAGCCACATTCAAATGCTATTCCATTCCATATAACTGTTGCTAACAAAACTGATTCTGAGTTTTGAAGTCTCATTGAATACTGTAGAACATTATACAATTATCAAATCAATTGCCGTTGGATTCTTACAATGAAAGAGTCTAAAATTATCTCCATCTGAAATTGACAATTAACAGATATTAATATACTTAGTTGTTTCCTACTTACATCATGACTCACTTCTGTCGGTATTCAGCTTGAGTTTAGATCTTTTGAATAAATTATATTTTTAAATAAACTAAATAAAAATATAAAACAAAGTAATATTAGCAGGAGGATCTTTAACGCTGAATCCTTGCTCAACCATATTTCTTTCCATAGTATAATAGTACGAACCGTGTACCGTTCTATAACAGTAACTCCACCCACCTGCTTTTTCAGTACCAAGTTGCATTTTACAAAGGGAATTCTTTAATTCTCTCTGATCATCCTAGTCCTCTGCAAAACAGAGTACCAGGAACCCAGAAAAAATGAGAGGTGACGATGTACGTACAGTCGTATCAATTCCATCCACAGCCACCAGCAACACAGCTACTACATCGAGTGTAAAGAAAGTGAGCTCAGGTAACAGCTTTTCAACCAGTAAAAATGGCTACAAGTTCTGGGTCCTAGCTGCTTTTCTCCTTCTCGCATTATGGTCTATGGTCACCGGCTCTGTTACTCTTAAATGGTCCACCGGTAACCTCACACGTCTCTCTGACGACCCAGATTTCACTACTCATGATGATCTCGACGTTCTTGTACTCCCTCCACTCTGGAACTCTTGTTGTTTCTTGTGATCTCGTCGGTTTCAGTGGAAAGATTCGATTTTTATGTGCAAATTTTTGAACTTTCTGTGTTTATGGCGTGTGTAGGAAGTGGAAGAGAAAGAGAAAGTGGTGAGGCGAATGTGGGATGTGTATTCACATAGCACGACTACCAAATTGCCTCGGTTCTGGCAAGAGGCTTTTGACGCTGCTTATGAGGCTTTGGTAAGCGAAGTTCCTGCTGTAAGGAACGATGCAGTTTCAGAGATAGCCAAGATTGCTCTTCGCTCCGTCAACCTCGAAAGACTACCTTTTGGAACAACTAAGGTTAGTTGCTCATTCTGTGTTAATGTTGCCACTTCCAGATGAAAGGAAAGTACTGGGAAATGGGCTTTTTAGTGTGAGTTGTTTCGTGTTGATGTTTCAAGTCAGTCAGTGACTGCTTCTTGGTGGAGGATTCTCTCTTTGATTCCTTGGATATATTTTGATTCCATCTTTAAAATCAAACTCCATGAAAGTGTAATTCCTCTTTGAAGGAGGTGATATTCTTTTTTATTTCGTGGCCATTCATATTCTTTATAAAAGATGTCATCTTTTTCTTTTCCTCCAACTTTGAACCGATTTCTACTCAAGATCACGGATCTACATGCCAGTTTGTGTTTCCTTATGATGTGATTCTCTAGTTTTTCTTCTGGCTTTTGTTCATGTGTGATCAACTGAGTGAAGATGGATCACTCTTTTAAGTCTTCTTCCATCAGTACCATGTTGTTCTTTCTCCATTTCTGACAAATGGTCTAACTCAGTGTCAGGGACAGGGGTATCTCAATCCAATCAAGATGCCTCGAATTCTTAAAACCAAAGTTTGCTTTTATTTGCCATTGTTGGTCTTATCTTCAAGAATGAGGATAACTCTCTAGGTCCCTATGCTATCTTTTCTTAAAACCAAAGTTTGCCTTTATTTGCTGTTGTTAGCTCTTATCTTCAAGAATGAGGATAACTCTCTAGGTCCCTGTGCTATCTTTAGTGTAAATCATATGCCAAGGGAAATGGAGTTGGACTAGGGTTAGGCATTTTGCAGAAGTATTAAAATTTGTGGATTTTCTGACATCATATATGCATTATTTTCCAGGATGGCACGAAGAGGATAGCAAAGAAGATATCAGGAGAAGAAAGTGAAGATAGATATAGCAATTTCCAATAATCTTCTCTAATCACATTTCATTTCTTCAGCAGAAAGAAACATCTGATTTCTCCAACAAGTGGACAGATAGAGCCATAGCAACGAACAGATGGCTATACGGATATGTAACAAACCCGTCTTCTTTAATGATGTTATCCCACTGCTCATTCGCCATGGGCAAGGTTTCTGTTTCTGCTCCATTAAACTGCTTCTTGTCAGAATAAATTGAATAACATTAGCTCCTGGGTCTACTATGTGTGTAAACTTCTTCCTGGTCTTCGAGATGCTTTGTAGATTAATGAATTCGTGACATTGAGGTGAAGAGACCTTCCCTTTTCATAACTGTTTTGGTAGGCTTCGGTTCTCCTATAATCTATGTCTGATCTCGATTTAAGCTGAAATTAGCAAATCAAATTAAACAAACTCGAGTTTAGATTATTAAATCGACTGGACTTGAGCTTAATAAATTGTTTAAAACCTGAATAATCACGAAAAATTAATCGATTCTAACCTAACTTGGTCGAAAGTCTACAAACCAAACTAAACTGGACTAAATTCAGATTGATGTGAAAAATTTTCAACTTCAAAGCCAACAAGATTCATTGCCTAACCCTACCATTTACTATGACAATTCAGTTCTCTCTCAGTTTGCAGATATTATCAAAGCTTTAATTTTAGAACAGGGGGAATGGAGAACATAAATCACTGTTTAACTTAATCTCAGAATAGATCAAGGACTCACTACCTCAGGAATACACCTTCAAAACTGCATGAGCAGATTCAACTAGAACTTCTGCTGCTGCTGCAACCTTCCCATTGAGGGAACAAAAATCCTAGAGAGAACAACATGTACAGTTGTTTCAGCTAAAGGGTATTTACAAAGTGCCTCCCAAAACTCAGTACTCTTACCTAATCATCCGCTGACTGGATCTCTCCCATCATGATCCTGTTACTGACAACATTGAAACCCAAAACTGAAGGGCTAACTTTCTTTCCTTTCTTTCCTTTCTTTTTCCCTCCTCCCTTTGAGGACCCATCTGTCGCACCGGGGATGTTGTTACAGTCAAAATCATCATTGCCTGCATTGTCGAAATTCATGTCTCTGGCACTGTTTCTAGTCACCTTCTGATCATTCCGACTTAGGAAGGCAATTTCAAGTACATCTGATGGCAATAATTCTTTATAGTTTAAGAATTTGTCAATGAACTCATGATCAGGATCAAATGACCCAAGGTTCTCTGTCAAAAGCATCTCAGCCTCTGATCTGGATTGCTTCAAGCAGAACTCCAAGAAACTAGTATCTACAGCGATAACATAAGAAGTGATGTAAGAAAAGAAATTCAAAAGATTAAGTTTTAGTGGTCAATGATGAGCAGTGTTTATATGACAATCCTAACCACGAAACCAGATCTACATTTTTAATCTGAAAGTATTGCCAGACAACTAGGACTCAGTCCATTTAATACAGCTATATTTGAGATTTACACAATTTAAACATGCTTATAGCATGTTTTTTCTACGGAAAATTGTGAATTGTCAATTAAATCTCGCGATGACGTATATGCAACTGTTCATATACCAGTTGGTGCTCTTCAGAAAATGTTAAAAAATGTAAAAGATACCTTTCGAGCCGATCAGTCTCAAACACTCATTTTGACACCAATCTCTGAAGTCCATGGCCTCTGCAAAAGAAATGAAACATTTAAGAGGATTTCACCTTACTACATAAGGAAACATTGCCAATCTAACAGTTACCTGAATGCTTGTTCATCGTATCTCTCTTCCCTCTAATTGATGACTGAGCGGAAGCAGGTGACGATGAGAGAGAAAGGTCAGCATGCCTACCGCTCCCAGACTTCTGTCGGCCTAATAACCCACTAGGAGTTGCTTTAATGGGAGTGTTTTTGGTTCCCCAACTGCCCTGGTTTGCAAGATGTGGGAATTTGGCCCTGTTCCAAACAAAGTTAATGAATCACATGAAGCATTAAACATAATACACCAGGGCAACCAATTCAAATTCAAGAAACAAGAAAAATGACATTTGGTAATAGGGAAAGATAAAGTTCATACTCCTTAGCCTCTTGTTTGGATTGATCAAGTGGTCCCCAGAATAGATCATCATCCTGTTTATATTTTGACTGAAAAGTGGTATTAGAATTGATATGGATTGGAGCAGTAGCCTTTGCTGGGGAAGTATTAGAAAGGGACCATGAAGAACCAGTCACATGAGCAGTCTGATTTGGTTGGGGCTTCTGTGGAGTTGGTATTTGATTATGAGGCTGGACTGAAGTAGCCTTTTTCTCCTGCTCTTTCAGGATGTCCCTTAGTGAAGTGGGATTTGACGCCCTCTTGGCATCAGTACACCATGCCGGTGAAGGCGAATGGTTTGATGATTCCCCCTTCAAAAGAAGAAAATCTCCCAAAGAAGGACCTGATGGGATTGCAGGCAGCACTTCTCTATCCTGTTGCACAGAACGAGAGTTTTTACCTTTCTCAATGGGACTGGAACTGATAGGTACATCAGGCATTGTGACTTTAGCTCCAGAACCCTTTGCTTTTGACGACTTTTTACGACTCTTCTTTGATTCTTTTGCCTCAATGAAGTTTCCATCATCAACAGAATCCACGTTCACAATTTTAACTTGATAAGGCAAGCTAGAGACACCTTCTGCCAACTCCACCTCTCTAAACTCGGACTTCGCTAAAACCTCTTCTGCCAAAAGATCATGTAGCTGGCTTTTCTTGCTCTCTGAAGTTGATGAAATTTCTGCTTTATTCACATTCAATTCAGTTGCATCTCTCTGATGTTCTCTAGAAAATTTCAGTTCTGAGTTGGCAACAACCCCCACCCAAGGAGTTGACAAGCTCATCGAACTCACGGAGTTGGTTATCTCGGTAACCATTGTTTCTTCCTGTGCCCTCTTCTGTTCTTCCAGCTGAATTTCCAACAAAGATTTTGGCTTGAAACCTGGCGCAGGTTTCCAAGCTCTTTGAACTGGCTGTATCTGTGAATTCTGCACTGTAACAGGCTCAACTAGATGTGGCCCACTCTTGTCATCAGCTGGTTCAATATGATTTCCAGGTACACTTGTAGGCAACACACTTTTGAATTGTTGGGAGTCGACAATTTCAGACTTGTCTTTTGTTGTCTTTAGAGGAGGAGTTCCCCAAGTTCCATCAGAGGACGCAATATTGGCGTCACCAGAATTTGACCCTTCTGTTTCCTGTTGCTTTGCTTGCTGTAAAATGGATGCCTTTGACACTCCCTTTCCTTGGTCAGGAGAGTTGTTCAACTTTGCTGATTTCTGTTTTTTGGATTTCTTTTCACTTTTTCTTGACTCATGAACTTCATTCTTCAACCGTGTTGCAGCAGAGGGATTATCAATTGATACTTCCTTTTCACCCTGCTGCTCAATATGAGAATTGTCCACTTGAACGGCCACTTCAGCAGCAATTTCAAGCTTTAAATTTTCATCAGCACAAACAGAGTTTCCATTAGATTCTGAATGTCTAGAATCTGTAATTGTCTCAGAAACTGGCACGGTCACTGCTTCTTCACTTCTCAAATTGTCTTCTGACAACTGATCCCGCAAAACATGAGCATGAAAATCAGAGATATGGAGAGATTCCAGTACATGAGAAGACACATTTGAGGATTCTTTCATGACCCCTGACAAGTGTGCACTTTCAGATAAAGATGAGGGTAGCATGGATTCATTTTGACTGACAAAATCAAATTTTGCAGGCCTGTTAGGAACCCAACTTCTTTGAAGGCCATTATCCTCATGAGTTTCATGAACAGGATTGAAAGATACTCTCGAATCAACATTATGAAGGTCATGAGAAAGATGATGAGGGGCTTTGGCATCAACATTGTAGCTAACATCCTGGGTGACTTGTAAAGGCAAATTCATGAAACTGGCGGCAGTACGCTCATCTTGCACATTTGAAGCTGGCACCTGAGAACCAAGCTGAAATAATTCTTGAGATGGTTGAAGCCGAGGATCTATAGAAGCACTACCAGTAGGTATTGCAGCAGTCTGCAAATGCCCAAAAGATGGCTCTCCAAATCGTTGGTTCAAGTGATGCTCTGAAAGTACCTTAGAAAGCAATTGTTGTTGACGCAAGATCTGTTGCTGTTCCTCTTGTTGCTGCTGTTGTTTCATTAGCAAGAGGTTATTCATCATTGACAGCTGCTGTGTTGGCAGAGGAGCTTGGGAATGTAACTGCAACATGTATTGCTGTTGCAACATATTCAGCAATTGTGGATCTTGTGCTAAACCAGAAACAAGTGAATTATCAGAATTCAAAAGACCAGATGGATTATCTACAGCTTGACCAAGTATATTTGTTAAAGATGGATTCTGCTGCTGCAGCCTCTGGTGTTGTCCAAAAGGAATTTGTGAAGGAAAATTATGGGTTTGATGCAAGTCCAGTTTTTCCTTTACTGGATCCAAGCCACATGGGACAGGAAAATTTGACCAAGTAGCTACATTATTAGTCACTGCAGTACTTGATCTGTCGGATAATCCTTGCAGGATGGATATCAAGTCAGTATTCTGTAATTGAGGAGGTTGAAGAGAATTTTCATTCAGTGCTGCTAATAGTTGTGGATGTGATATTGAAGATTCAGAAAGAACCTCCGGTCTTGAAACTATTGGTGCCACTTCCCTGCCAGCCCAATAAGGATAAGGATTGGGCAGCGACCTCTGCCGCTCAAGCGCCATCCTATTTGCCAAAAGAAGCACATCATTCCCCCCATCAACTCCCACTTGGGCCATATTGCCAGTAGTACTGCCCAAAAATTCTGGCAAACCTATAATTGTCACATAAGAACCCAATCCATTAAGATGGCAATGAAACAATGAGAATAAAAGTCAAAGTGTTCACGGATCAATTTTAAGTAAAAAGACCCCATAAAAACAAATCATTGTATAGCAACGAAAGGAAAATAAACATGAAGACAGTAGTTGATACATAGGTGGAAAAGGTAGAGGATCAACAATGAAAAAGAATCTTAACCTTGAGATGAATTGCTTATATTTCCAGACATGAGTGACTCCAAGAATCTATTTTCTGCCTCCGTTTTTGAAGTGGATTTATGTCTCTGTTCACTTTTCATCATATCAAGCTGAAGCACAGCACCCAATCCACTAAAGTTAGGCCTAGTACATGTATCTGTCAATTCATTCTGTTTCGGCACACTAAAACCAGGTGGTGGTCTAGCCTTAGCTCGTAAATGAGGCATAACATCACCAAGTAGTGAAAAGGGTGCATCTTTTGATGCAGTTGCAAGGCGAACCTGCAAATCAATCCCAAAATATCCAGCCTCATACCATCCAATTATATCGCCTCCAGAGAAGGGTCCTTGAATTTCACCCTGAGGATCTTTGTATAAAAGAATTAGGTTCTCAGGAGAAGGTAGCGGGAGTTTCTTATCTTCCTGTTCTTTGTCCAGACTTACCAATGGCTGCCTGTTCACCACGGAATCCTCACCAGTTTGCCATTTTTTACCATCTTTAGAGAGTGACGGATTAACCAAATTAGTTTCCCACTGATTATCTAGATTCTTCTGAGGCTGACTCCAACTATGATCATGGTTTCTATACATACCATCACTTGGAATCTCTCTTGAGTTGATTCCCTTTTCTCCTAGAGATGGGGCTCGCCATGGAGTGCCACTGTCAGGATGCACAGGATTATTTACCTGCGTAGTTGATTCCCTACTGATAGGAGTATCATCAATCTTTCTGCAAGGACCAATATCTTCTCTGGGAACTGCAGACAAAAGAAAATGATTGTACAGATGCAATCTCCAACCGAGGGCAGTTTATCATAAAAAAGAAATAAAAACAACACATAAGCTTAGCTAATTATCAAAAGTTGTTGAATGAATCGTCTATAAAATCATATTGTTTTCAAGGATTAAATGACCATCTAAAGATCATCAAACGAGATCATAAACAATAGCTATCAAATTCTGCAATAATTACCTTCACCTTTCATTTTGTCATCTGCCTTGTGGTCCTGCATGAATTCATGTTTGGAGTTGGATCGATAATAGTATGTTTCTCTATCAGGATATACTCTCTCTACATGAATTTCACAACCAGCTTTTGAAATGTCGATATTGATATCTTTAGTTTCCTCCATTGAGAGCGGTGCATCATCTGTACTGCCTGCTCATATTATTGAACGACAAAATTAGTTCATCTCTATCCAAATATGCACAAGAATGTTGAAGTCACTTCAATGAGTTCAATACCATGCTTCGCTCGTCTTAAAGGAGTAGAATCCAGAGGGCTACGCCCAAGAGATCCTTCTTTGGATATTTGTGGAGCACCACTACTTACTAATTCCCCTTTATCAATTGCATCCAAAACATCCTATTCAAGAAAGCAACACTAAGTCAATTAGCAACAAGTATAGGTAAAATTTCCAAAGCCGTAGGTAAAATTACCATTTCTTCAGAACTTGGCGTTGAGAATGCAAGTGGCTCTAAGGGTTTGTCCTGCGTAAGAGAAGGAACTTGTACGAACCCAGCCAAAATTTTGCTACATGATTTCATGTCTATCATCCTGTAAATATCAATTAATTTTGTCCGACTATATCTTAAAGGTCCATTTTCACTCTTGTCTGAAATAGCTCCAAAAGATCGGGACTGGACTGAAAAACTGTTGACAGGGTTTCCACTAGAATTGGTCCTTCCACGACCCACAGAAAAAGTAGCATTATTTTCTCCACGTCCTCTCCCATAAGGAAAAGTAGAAGTATGTTTATTTGGCATTAGAGTTTGTTGATGAGGAATCTCCCCTTTTCCTCTACTCTGGAAGGAGTTAGATCTCCAAGGCCGATAAAGATCACCATCCTTTTCGTCTTTTCCATGAACAGAATGGTGAGGCAACCCTTTTTCAAATGAAACTTCAACATCTTTTCTAAAGTCCACTTTATTCTCATGCGAAACTTCTGTCTCCTTACCACCAGGTCCCCACCGTGTGTTCCATTTGCTCTCACGCCGCTGATCATAATGGGCCTCCCGATTACCCAAATCCGTCCGGCGCTCAGAGGGGGCACGACGAGCTTCATAATGCCTAATGGATGAATTCTCTGCCCAGTGATCAACTCTCCGTGTCTCACCAAGATCCTTGTCTCCATCCCTCCGGCGATCTTTGCGCATTGAGGAATTAAAGTCTCTTTCTTCATCACGCCATCGTTCACAGCGACCAGTCTCCATATCAAGCAAGGAAGGTCGGAAAACATCCTTCTTCTTCTGGATCTCGTGACTCTCCTCATTATTGCTTGATGATTTTGTGCTGGCTGAGCGACTGTCATAAGCTGGAAATGGGCTGGAGTGGCTCTCCTGTGTACATATTAATCCCCAACCCAGAAAATGAAAATTATAATCAACAAACATGAAAAGGAACATATCATAACAACATGACATGCATGGCTTTGGGTTGGAAAGGGTATATAATGACACATAAAATTTTATTGAGTTATGTAAAACTATGGCATTACAGATATAGATAAAACTATGGCATTACAGATATGGATAAAACTATGGTATTACAGATATAGATAAGTAAAATAACAAGGTTCTGACTACATACCCCACTTCCTACACCAGCCTTGCCCTCACCTGGCTTCGGTAGAAGCCACTGTGGTGAAAGCGGGATAGGATTGTCAGATCCTTGAGAATCTGCAGAATATATCCATTTATTAATAAAAATATGTTTGATCCAATTCACCAATTGGAACATAAAGCTCAGCAATCAACTTAAATATATGGACAGCTCCAATTTGGCAGCAGTATTACTGGGAAATTGGCATCCTTGAGCAACTTATAAATTGAAAATTATTAGATACGGAGAGGTTGATTCGCAACAGAGGGCAGATTGTGCAATGCAATCAATGCTTCCGAGTAGAAGCAAGCAGAGAAAGTAAAGCAACCTTAAGGAAATTAGTCTGGTATTACAGTGACAAAAATCTAAACCAACTCTTGGCAACTCGGCAATTTCAATCTTGCATTGCTGAGGACAATCAAAACATGTTCAGTTTATACTTCTTTGCTTTAGGTGAGAATAATGTCTAGCCTGAGGGTTGAGTCAACTCCAAGGGTTTCTGATCCACTTGAAAAGACACAACTTCACACAAGTTACAAGTGACACTTAGGGTTTCAATATTTTCCGCAACAAAACATAACATAACAACTGAAATCTATGGATTTCCAGTATAACACTATAAGTGACCAAACCTTTAAGGCTAAGCAAAATTAACTGGTACATTTATAACCAACTTTCCGGTACTAGAGGTCCCCAGGAGTCTGCACACGCCAATCACTAATCGAGAATGTTTCATCAGTACGAACCCCATCTCTTACATGGTCCGACAACTCACACGAGTTCCGGACAAGGTCCGAAAAATTCACTTGCTACTGCTCCTCGGATAAAGTTTTTGTCGGTGAAATTAATAAATTTGAAAAAATAAAGAAACGAAACCAAAGCACACATCGTTCTCAAACTACATTTTCCTGTGGTAAAGATGAAGGAATCCAAATGCTTTAAATATCAAGCACAAAATGAGATACATTTTTTTAAATTCTTTCTCTTCTGCATAGTATGAAAATAAAACCAACAGCCAAATATCAAACAATGAAAAGATACCATGAAATTGTTTTCACGGTTCAGTGATAAATGTAAAACCCTAGCTTTACAGAAACCATAAATCTCTAAACAAAAATCGCCGAATTAACCCAGTATCCACGTTAATGCTATCTAAAGCAGGGAGACAAGTAGGTCCAGCTCGCAAGGAAAACTAGGGTTTTGGTTTAAAAACCCAAGGCACAACCCTAGGAACACAAGAATCGAACATGACAGAAGAAGATTGAATTTGTTTCAAGCAACTAAGAGGCTGATTGACCTTTGGAGATCTGGTGAGGCGGCGTGACGGAGAGGCCATGGCGGGAGTCGGAGCTCGAAGTGTTAGCCATGAGTAATCGGGGACAGGTAGAGAGAGAGTGAAGACCTAGCGACAGAAGCGAGCCAAGAGAACCCTTTCTAGTTTTTGTTGCGTTGCGCGAAGAGAGAATATAGGTTAAAAGTTGATTGGGAGAGATAAATTGTGGGGAATGGGAGTAGGTTAAGCCGATGCCATCCCTCGGCTCACGTTAGCTAGGGTTAGCGGTTCGTTGTCTGCCTTCCCAATTTTACTAAGAGAGACCGGAGACGGGTTAGTTCGTATGAGTACAATTTTAAGTGTTATCTTCACGCGCGAAGAAGCTCGTGTAAACCACATTACAGAGATTTGGGTTGCGTGGTTCCTACGAGATGCGAGGTTGTGCTGTCGGAAGTGATTACGGAGGTTATCTCAGTGTTTCAGTGGCCGAGTATGGTTGCGGAGGTATTGGTGATGGGTGCGTAATGCGCGACATTTTGGCGTAGGTTAAGGTAAATCTATAAGTAGATTGCGTTTTCCAGAAGTGGAAACGAGGACCCCACAAGTAATAACTCTAGTTAAAAATTAATCCATTTATTAATTTATAAACTAAATTTTATAAATTAATAAATTCTTGTAAAGTAACATAAATTAATTAAATTTTTATTTAATAATATTTTTAATTAAACTTTAAATTTTTTAAAATGTGACAATTTTCTTATTAATATTTTAAATTTTAAATTTTATTTAATCTTTAATCAATTTTATGTCAGATAGGCTATGCATAATCAATAGATCCAACTTAATAATTATAACACATGCATGATCAAGAAGGGACAATAGATTATGTTGAATTCGTGCCCAATCAAATCAAATTAGAGTCAACTTAAAACTCGATTAGGTCGTCCTTGATCTTTAATTCGAACACTTCAAACTCAATCGATCAAATTCAATTAAATGTATTTTTAATTTTTTAAAATTTAAAACATTATTTTTATTAAAAATTTTGCGCTTTAGGCTACGTTGAACAATCTAAACCTGCACGGGTCGAAGTCTGATTAACTAAGCCCGAACCCGAACCCGAACTTTGACATTCAAGTGTCCTTATGAATGCATCGTAAAGACAAACGATGGCATTACTCTTTTGAGAGAGTGCAGGGTTCTACTAATTTAGGCCAACAAGCATTTATCTGTAAAAAGAAAGGATCGCCATTGCCAAAACTCCCCTCCATGGGCTAGAGTTCGACCTTATACCGTTATTAAAAATAATGTCGTTTTAGACAATTTGGGCCGTTTGAATCTGCTTACCAAGATCGAACCCGACTTAATACCTGATCATCCCCGTTTATTCCAGGACGATCAGGTTTTAAGTCGGGTTCGATCAATGGAATCACAAGTACAATAGTAAAAAGTAAAATGCAAAATTGGGCTTTATTGAATGAGCATGTGCAAAGGATGCGTAAATATGAGAGTTCTGATCTAACATTCGAGTTAACACTTGCAAAGTTTTTCTCATGATACATCCACTTATCATCAGAAACAAAATCGAAACGAAGGTCAAAAGTGAAGATACTATTCACAATCTTCATAATGTCAAGACGGATCATGTTTGGAAATGAAAAACATCAGCAGATTAAGATGATGTATCATGTTCAAGATACTTTTAATTTACTACGGACAGCGAGCAAAAGTGTCCAGTAAAAACTCACTTATATCCGAGGTAGAAGAGTAGGAGGATTAGCCGGGACATCCGAACTTTCCTGCAAAGTGAAAACACAGAAAGAAAAGGAAACCTTCAGTCACAATTCCTGTACACAAACTGCTGTAATGTAAAGATCTTTTCTGTCCTGGAGAAACGATGGTTGTCCGTATATACCTCCAGGTACTTTGTTAGCAATGTCGACGTGTTGTAATTGAAGCCCTCGACGGGTTCTCTCTTTGTACGAGAAGCATGAAGCTGTTTTCTAACTTGAGTGGCCAGTGACTATTCGCAAAATAAACAAGTGTTATCAAGAGTAGAGGAAGCTAAAGTTTAACAGATGATTTAGCAAAACGGTTGGTAGCATGATTCATACCTTTCCTAACTCAACTCCCCACTGATCGAAAGAGTTGATGCCCCATACAAAACCTTGTACAGCGACTCTGTGCTCATAGATGGCCAACAACTGAAAAGAACCAGTGAGTGTTCAGAGTATTAAGTCATGAAGGCGATAAAGTGGACATCATGGCGGAGACAAAAGGAAGTGACACCTCTGAAAACACAAAAATGATTACGAATGGGCCAAAATGCTTGACAAAGAAAAGCCATATACCTGACCAACTTTATATGCGTCCAATGATGAAAGCAGAAGGCTGAGAGATGGCCTATTGCCAGAGAAGGTCTGCAAAAGTCGAACCGTTGGAAGAGTAATTCATCTAAGAAATTAGTGATAGCAAGGCTTACAACAAAAAGCTGCAAGCATTTACCTTGTGAGGAATGAGATTCTGCGGAACATTCTCCTTTTGCAACTGCTCTGGTGTCTAAAGAAGAATAATAATTAATCAAACACCTAGATAGGCTACTGCTTCGTCATAAAGTAGAACATATTAGGATTCCATGAATTATCGCAACCGGAGCATAAAATCTACCTTGCCATAAGCCAGAGCATCCGGCTGTGCGAAAAAGTTGGACATGAGCTCATCATGGTTATTCACAACCTCGCCTGTCAAACATATTAAGTTTCTAAGTAACATAAACAGAACAACAAAATCAAAGCTTCAAGGGCCAGATTGGAAAGCTTGAAGATACCTTCTAGGTATACAGGCTGCTGGCTCTTCACAACACCAATAAAATCACAGGGAATGACACGTCCCTGAAGATTTCAGGAGGATGAGATGATGAAATTCAACTTGTAACCATTTAAACAGCAACAGTCTGGTGCGTTCTTTTCAACTAAATACGCAATAAACATAAAAATCACCTGGTGAATTAATTGATAGAAGCTATGTTGACCGTTTGTTCCAGGTTCACCAAAGTCAATTTCACCAGTCTCAAATGGAAGCGGAACACCGTCAATTGAAACCCCTTTGCCATTACTTTCCATACTAACCTGATTTGATCAGATTGACCAGGTATAAGTAAATCTAACAACAAATTTCTGTATCACCCTCTTCCAGGAAACTTAGACAAGAGCAAGCTGGTTAACTATACCTGCTGAATATGCGGGGCAAATTTCTCCAGAGCTTGAGTGTAAGGTAAGATCGCCTGAAAAATTACCAGAAAACTTACAAAACAAAACAATAGATAGAAACATGCAATAACACTAAGCAACTGAAGGTTGAAATAGCGGCTCTAAAGAAGTACTCACCCTTGCAGGATATTCAAAAAATGAAACATTCCACACGCTAAGCAAACCTAAAAGCACCTGAGGGACATTCTTGTTATCAAAAAGTCGAAAATCACATTGAAACACATTCGCGGGTACTGAAATTTTTCTTACAGATGCCATATATGCAGTCATGCAACAATCCAGGTCCCATAAGGCGCAGGTTTATGATACTTACAGGGATATTTTTCTCAAACGGTGCACAACGGAAATGCTGATCAATGCTTGATGCTCCTTTTAGGAACCTTCAAGTACATGACATCATAATAGTAGTTTAAAAAGCAATGACTTATTTCTTTGATGAACAAGTACACAATTTATACCCCTATTTTGACTATATCAAAGGAACACCAATAAGGATTTCATTGATGACAATGCATGTCATTAATCCAAATTTATTAACAAAGACATATTTCTTATAAATCTACTCTCCCACTTGGAAGAAATATTACAAACAAATGACTTGAAATCTGTACCGAAAAGAAATGATAACAGCTCCTCAGTTCAAGTTGTAAATAACAACTTGCATGTCAAATATTTCAGAAGTGTTTGTAGGAAATTTGAGGTAATCAGAAGTAACCGTACTTTTCGACTATCGGAAAACCATACTGGAGAGACAAGGGCAATACTCCAACAGCACTACAAACTGCAATGAATAACCTAATTAGGACCTTCTGTAAATTCACTCAACGCCCCTTCAGAAAGGAAAGAAACTTACCACTATAGCGGCCACCAACCCAGTCCCAGAATGCAAAAGCATTGTTTGGGTCAATGCCAAACTTTTCTACAAGCTGTATTAACATAAAATTGAACACTCAACAATGGAAGTTGCCACGTATACATCTTGTGCTTGTAATAACACTAACTTGCTCAGGTGTAAGCATTTCCAAACCAGTTATCAGTAAGCGAAAAAATGAAACATTTTATGCACATATCAAGCAGACAGTACGATTCCCATTTTCAGTATCATGAGAAAGTGCAAGAAGAAAATTGTACCACAAGATTAGTGCTAACAGCCACCATATGCTTCACAACAGCAGAAGGTCTGAAAAACAATTCAAGAACAAGTAAGATATGACCAAGGGAGACGAAGACATACAGAGCTTTTCCAAACAGAAGTTACATATAGCACAGAGCAGGCAGTGAATGCATTATGAGCAAGCATTACAAAATCGCAGATCCCTCTACCAGTCTTAAAATGTATAACTTTCAATATCCTCATTTCTTTTAAGTTTCTGATCAGAAGCCATAATTATCTTAATCTTACTTCAAATATTTAGAAATCTGAGATGCGATACAATATTGCACTGACCCAAGTTCTTTTGAAATCCAGGCCCTTAGTGTGCGAGCATTTAACATTGTTTCAGCTGTGGTAAAAGTTTTTGAAACAACAACAACTGCAATATAGAAAACAAAAAAGTTAGAAACTTCATAATAATCTCAAGATACAACCAAATTGATTGAATTAGCGGAAGAAAAGAGTAATTCACCGAGGGTCGTCTCAGGGTTTAGGCCAGCAATATTTTTAGCAACATCAACTGGATCCACATTGGCAAGACTGAAGCGGAAAGCAGAATACATCAGGTTGTCAAAACATAATGTTACAACAGGTTGAATAATCTCAAAGAAAGTTATAATATAACTTTTACCACCATAAAACCCCCTGCATATTTGAAACATATGCCCAAATGAGATAAGAAGAAAAATGAAAGTACTTACAACCGTAGCTGGCGTCCTTTAGCGTGTTTGCTAGCCTCTGGATCTGCAAGTTGACAAAAAGCAGAAAAGTTAATCCATGAACAAGCTTTTGTCACAGTAAATTTAAGATCCAACAAATCCAATAAAGCAAGCATCCGAAGAACCTGTTTGAAGAGCAGTATGCACAAAAAGAGGACCCAAGAAGCTTCCTCCAATACCAACTGATACCACATCAGTCAGTGGTTTTCCTGTAGCTCCAACCTAGCATAATTTGGCTGTTACTACAAAACAGGAGATTCATGCATGAAATTAAAATTCAGAATTGTAATTACCCAAGAACCATTGCGGACCCTCTCTGAGAAGTCTCTGATCTTGTCCAAAACATTCCAAACCTCTGGCACAACATTCTTCCCATCACTCTTTACAGTTGCATCCCTTGGAGCACGCAAAGCTACATGCAGCACAGACCTATTCTCAGTGCTGTTTATCTGGAAGTGCCATTCAAGCATAATGTGATTAGTCATATCTTCGCAGAAGGAAGTTATCAGAATCTTTTAAGAAAAAATGAAAATTTTCTTATACGAATGAATTCCACAGTATGCAGATGAAATGGATCAAAAACCAAAGAAGAAGGGAATAGTGACTTACACGATCTCCATTAAACATGAGGCTAATCTTTTCCTTGAGATGAGCTGCCTACAATGAGCAAACAAGGAGATACCATACATAATCAGTAATTTTATCAGGTACAGGCTACATAAGAGATGCAGGATAAACCCAACTTCACCTCTGCCAAGTTACAGAGTTTATTCAACGTGTCAAGAGTGGCACGTTGTCTTGAATAGTCAAGCGTTATCCCATCAAATTCACTGTGAAAAGTAGTCGAGATATACATAGTTATACTGCACTAAAGATTAAAAGGAGAAATCTTGAAGTTTCGACATTTTCCAAAACAGAGGAATCATACACCATCATTGATTTGCATCTCTCAAGGTCGTTCAGCAAATCCCGCAGATGGGTCTTTTTAACGTCCTCGACATGGACCTAAAAATATACACAAGATTCAAATTCACAAAACCAATTCATTACGCTCATTTCTGGCATTTGAAGCCAAGCAATAAGATGTGATTTTCTTATATACCTTCAAGTCTTTCCAGGGCTGAGTCTCGCAGATTAGAGTTGATGACACCATCTAAAAACAGAGAATAAAAAAAAGAACAAGGTACAGATTGGTAGCAGAGAAAGTAATAATCAAGACAAGAAATTGAAGTTAAAAACGACTCCTTCCAGCTCCGTTCTTTATTGTTAACTTTCTTTAATGGTTAAAAAGCCAGAGAATTCAATACAACTCGATAGGGATGACCCGAAAAGGAAAAGAACAAAGAGACAAAAACCAGCAAAAACGGATCAGTGACTGACGTCGAAGAGAATAAAAAGAAAAGAGCATAAAGAGTTTTAAGACGATGAACCACAAAAAAATCCAGAGAATTCAAAGGACAAGAGAAGGAGGGCACCTCTCAAAAACAGAGCTTGGAAGGCAGAAGGTGGAAGAGGAAAACTGATTGAGATTAGAGAGCTCAGAGAAGTGGTGGAGAGAGCTCGGGTGGAAAAGAAGTTGGCAAAAGAGAGAGCGGAAAAGAGAAAGAGAGTACACGTGTTTTTGTTGTGTTGTCTTGAGACTTGAGACTTGAGGCTTCTTCTTGAGAGAAGTCGATGGGATGCGTTAAAGCACAGCAAGGACTTCGTTCCCCTACGGTGTGGATCATCAAGCAGTGATGTGATCGTGCCGGTTTTGCCATTCATGGGGCGCATGCGCATCCGGGTTTTGATCTTGGTTTGACTTTGACTACCTAGAAGTGCGGATTTCATACGCTGACGTGGCGCCTTATTTAATTTTTTATAAGATTTTTATATCAATAATAATTGTTAAAGGTGAAATTGAAATTTCTGAAAAGTTTTTTTGGTAAATTTCTTAAAAGTTTTCATTTGTATTAGATTGTCATAATATAATATCAGTTAAATATTAAATAAATTTTAAAATTTAAAATATGATTTAAGAAAATTATTCTTTATTTAAAATTTAATTAAAAAGAAAAATTATTAAATAAAATTTAATTTGTTTATTTTAATTTATAAATATCAATTAATTTACAAATTTTGATTAATTAATTAAATGACTTATTAATTTTTAACAATAAAAATTATTGCAAAAAATTGAATAAAAAGATTGAAAATTAAACCAACAAATTGACTAATTCAAATTTTTTATTATTGAATTAACTAAATTGATTCAATTTTTTAATATGTGCTAAAATTAGAAAAGTTAATTTAATATTTATTATTATCTAAGTTATTAAATTTTAAAAAATTATTAATAACACTTTAAATCTTTAAAATAATTTTTGATAGTTATTAATATATAAATTATCAATTTAGTTTATATAATATCACTAACTAAACATTTATATAATCTTAAATATATAATTTTTATTTACAAATATTAATAAACTTGCATTATTATTTTTATTTAAGGTGAAATAAGTTTATGTTTAATAAAATGTTGAGATATAAATTATTTTATGAATTATATATTTTAGATAAATTAAAAATTAATAACATACTAAGTGTAGCTCTACAAAATTTATATATTTAATGTATATTCTTTATTAATTTTTGGATGGACCCCACCTATCTAAGAAGTGAGTTTGGACTTGGACAAGAAAGGGACAGACAAACTAACAGATGAAGATAATAAAATTTTAAAATTATAATATTGTTATTATTATGTAATAATAAATAAATATATTTCACTTTCACATTCTATTATATATTTGGTACATGTTCCTGTCACGTTTTATTACTGACTCTTGTCAATCGAAATCGAAAATTAAAAAATCAATTAACCGTCTTATTTTTTTTAAGAAAAACTTTCAAAATGATGTCGTTTTGAAAGTGCGGGAATCAGGTCAGGCCGGGTATTACTTGAATTGTTTTCGATTTGGAACCGGTAACTCCGAAAAAATTTCGGGTTACCCGATTACTCGAATTAAGTTTAAAAGAATTATAAAATTACATTTTGTTTTTTTCTTGTAGAATTAACAGATTAATTATGCTAGTTAATTGAAATATTTGGTTATATTATTAATGAATTCAACTATTTGTTTTGTTTTATGTCTCTCAAATGAGATATGATAATGTAATTCAAGTATTTAGTTATTTTGTGTAATTTTTAAAAGAGAACCAAACAAAATTTCGGGTAACCCAAAATTACCCGAATTACCCGATCGAGCCGGGTAAGTTCGGGTAATGAAATTCTGGGTTCGGGCCGGGTAAGATGAAATTTTTTTTGAGTAATTCGGGTTTTACCCGAACAGTGAAAATTTGGCCCGATTAGCCCGAATCTTGATCAAAGCATTCTCCATCTAGTTTACCCAAACTACTTTTAGTAAGTTCTCCATCTAGTTTATTTCGAATCTTGATCTTTTTCTTGTTGTTTTTCTTCATTCGTTTATAAAAACTAGTTTATCTTAACCACCATAGCCCTATAAGTATTCGGCCTCTAATGGTATTTATAGAACGTATTATAATATATTTTGAATATTTTAGTAATTTAATTAAAATTAAATTCTAATTTTAATTAAACTTTAATTAGAATTACAAATAATTCTAATTAAATATTAATTATGCTCAAATAAGATCCAATATCTCATATTGATCCTTATTTATTAAAAACCTCATACATAGTGATAAAATTTTTTAAACTTTCCAATCAAATTCAACTTAATTAAAATACTTTTTTTTATCTTCAACTCATTCTTTGTATGTGATCTATTAGGTTCCTAAATATGTTTAGTAATGGATATAAATTATAATCTAATCATATTTAGAATTTGATAAATTAACCTCACTCAAATATTCAGGAATGTCAAAATAGTTTTAGCTAACCTTTTTGTGCATGATTTTTGTGTATAATTAAATTCTTGCATTATGAAATTTTCTGATTAAACATAGAGCATATAATTAATGTCTAATTTATTTGAGTCCAATCGTGTTAGTTCTTCACCATTAATAATTGATTCAATTAAGAAAATTTGGTAAATATTTTTAAAGTGTCAATCCACCTTGGTCAAGTTTCCGAATTAATACTAATCAAGAACAATTAAACATTCTTCCTAATCACTTTTGGGTGATGAATCATGTATTAATCACTTAACTACTTTCATATAATTCATACTATATTCACTGACTACCAACTAAACTACCTATGACTAGAATAAATTATAAATAGTATCAACATATAATAATTCCTGTATGAGATAACTTTGGAAATCTCTAATTAAAGGATTACTTATACGATCATCATTACAAGAATTTTCATAGAAATACAAGTAATGTTCTAAATAAAATTCTCATATAGGGTCAGTTTGGTAAACTTTTTCTCTAACAAGTACCCTTATTTTTGTTTTAAGTATTTTCATACTTTAGTTTAACTACTTCCTTCATAAGGAAGAAACATAATATATGCTTTTTTTATGCTCTATTAATGTATTGTCTTAATGGAATAATAACTAAAAACAATTTAGGGATACTATATAAATATCATATAAATCTCATAATTATGATCTCATCGTAAATTCATTTGCAATGTATATTTATCCATTACAACAAAAATGACATACGGTAATAGGTGATAAGTGTTATTAAATATGAATGGTAACACTAATGAGTATGCTATGACAGCTCATGTTACTAAAGATATGATACTTTAGTAATAGTTTTGACATGTTATTGTTAAGTTTAATATGACATTTATTGATACCTATAAATACGTTTATATTACATTTTATAAATGCTATAAATTAGTTATTTGTAACATTTTTAAAATGTTATATATTAGCTTTTTTCATATCCTTAAATTGCTGTAGATATGTATTTTGTAACATTTTTGAAATGTTAAAAGTGATTTTTCATAACATTGTTTAAATGTCATTATTGAGTTTGTTATAGCATTTATTAATAGTTATAAATGATTTTATGTTACATTTTGTAAATGTTATTAATTAACTATTTATAACATTTTTCCACTGTTACATATTAGCTTTTCACAACATTATTAAAGGGTTATAAACATGAATTTTGTAACATTTTAAAAAATTATAGATAAGTTTTCCATGATATTGATAGAACGTTGTTGTTGAGTTTATTATAGCATTTATTGATAGCTACAAATAATTTTATATTATATTTTATAAATGTTATTAATT
>JAOSBP010000002.1:1470214-1487571 GCA_027563825.1 Erythroxylum mucronatum | reverse complement strand
ATATTTCTAATTAATAGAGAAATTATCACAATCATTTGAATTAGTGAAAACTGATTTTCTCTAAACTTTCCTTACACTCCCTCTCAAGCTGGTGAGTGTATATCGCACATACCAAGCTTGGATACTGCTTGTTGAAAGTTTGCCTTGGACACACCCTTTGTAAGCACATCTGCAAGTTGTTTTCCTGTATGAACATAAACCAATTTGATCAAACCTGCATCCAATTTTTCTTTGATAAAATGCCGGTCGATTTCAATGTGTTTGGTTCGGTCATGCTGTACAGGGTTCTTCGCGATTTCCATAGCTGAGTTGCTATCACAGAAAACTTTCATTGGATCATCCGAATTTAACTTCAATTCTTCAAGCAATCTTTGAACCCAAATCAATTCACATATTCCGTGCACTAAGCTTCGATATTCTGCTTCAGCGCTGGATCTTGCCACTACAGTCTGTTTCTTGCTCCTCCAAGAAATTAGATTTCCCCAAACAAATGTAAGAAAACCTGATGTTGATCTTCTATCCACCATTGAGCCTGCCCAGTCTGCATCGGTAAAGCTTTGTACATCGGAGTTGCCATGTTTTTTAAACAACAATCCTTTGCCAGGAGCTTTCTTGAGATATCTAAGAATGCGTTCCACCAATTTCATGTGTGAATGTCGTGGATCCTGCATAAATTGACTAGCAGTACTCACAGCAAATGAAATATCCGGTCTGGTGTGAGCCAAATAAATCAATTTACCAACTAGTCTCTGATATCTCGACTTATCCATCTGTTCTTCATCTAGACATAATCCAAGTTTGCAATTCTGCTCGATTGGAGTGTCTATAGGTTTCGCATCTGCCATTCCAGCCTCGGTTAACAAGTCAAGAACATATTTCCTTTGTGACAATGAAATTCCAGCATCTGACCGAGCCACTTCAATGCCTAAGAAATATTTTAACTCACCAAGATTCTTCATTTCAAACTCGCTGTTGAGATACTCTTGCAGCTGCGTCATTTCTTCAACATCATTTCCTGTGACAATCATGTCATCCACATAAATCAATAATATTGTGAGTTTCTCACCATTCATTTTGAAGAACAACGTATGATCACAGTCACTTTGATCATAATTGAAATTCCTCATAGCTTGCGAGAAACGCCCAAACCAAGCCCGTGGAGACTGTTTCAGTCCGTACAAGGCCTTATCCAACCTGCATACTTGTGTTATACCTTCATACTCGGCAATTCCTGGGGGTGGTTCCATGTACACTTCCTCCACTAAATCACCATGTAGGAATGCGTTTTTCACGTCATACTGGTACAAAGGCCAATCTTTAGTTGCTGCCAAGGACATTAGAATTCGCACAGTGTTGAGCTTAGCCACTGGTGCAAAAGTTTCATCGTAATCCACTCCATATGTCTGGGTGAATCCTCTAGCAACTAATCTTGCTTTTCGCCTTTCTAAAGAACCATCAGAGTTGAACTTGATTGTGAATACCCACTTGCAACCTACTGCTCTTTTTCCTTCTGGTAAATCCTCCAGATGCCAAGTTTTATTCTTTTTCAAAGCTTCCAGTTCTACCTCCATCGCCCTCTTCCACTCTGGATCCCTTAAAGCCTCCTGCACATCTCTAGGAATAGTGATAGAAGATAGAGTTGACACGTAAGAGGCATAATTCTTGGACAACCTATGATCAGATATGTACTTGTTCAAGGCATATTTTGCTTTTGATTTCAAATCCGGCTCATATCTAACTGGAGGTTTTCCTCTGTTAATTCGAGGAGGTAATCGATAGGTAGAAGTGGTAGGTATGGTTTCTGGTTCAATAGGTGGTTCATCCACATCAGCAAGAGAAAAATCATGAAAAGTCTCCGAAATATTCGCAGAAAAATTATTAGGAATAGAGGATACCTGTGGAACTTGAGACACTCTTGGGATTGACTGCGCCATGGTAGGAGATGCAGGTATACATTGAGAATTTTCAGATTCTTCTCGTGCAAGAGAGACAACAATGTTGGAATTATCAGATTCCTGAGTTGAACCTGTTTCATCTACTGGTTCATCCATATTATTACTAATAGTAACCTGATCTGTACCAGAATCATGTGAGCTCAATTTCCTAACAATTTCAGAATCTGGTACCCCTTGATAATTGCTAGAATTGTGAACTTCACCTGTACTCTCCCTCTGAAGTGCATAATTCGGTTTACCATAAAACAGTGTTTGTTCATGAAAAACCAAATCCATTGTTACATAAAATTTCTTTGATGCTGGATGATATGCACGATATCCCTTTTGATTTATTCCATAACCAACAAAAACACATTTCAATGCTTGTGCTTCTAGTTTATGTCTCTGATGTTTATGCAAATGAACAAACACAACACAACCGAAAACCTTTGGAGAAATGTTGATAATGGAAGTAATTTTATGAAATTCAGAGAGCTTGTCAAGAGGGTTTTTGAAATTCAGTACGCTAGATGGAGTCCTATTTATTAAATACACCGCTGAGTGCAATGCTTCTCCCCACAGAAAAGTTGGAACACTACCACCTATCAGCAATGATCGTGTGACAGTGAGTAAGTGCTTATTCTTCCTTTCAGCAATTCCGTTTTGCTGTGGAGTATAAGCACAACTTGTTTGATGTAAAATTCCTTTTTCGAGAAAGAAGGATTTTAGTTCTTGCGACAAAAATTCTGCTCCGTTATCTGATCGAAACATTTTAACCTTTGTCTCAAATTGTGTTAAAATCATGTCATAAAAACGTTTTATGATACTGCAGGCATCACTCTTATGCTTAATCAAATATAACCAGGTGAACCTTGTACAATCATCTACAAACAATATAAACCAACGCATGCCATTTGCAGTCGAAATTGGAGAAGGACCCCATATGTCAGTGTGAATCAAATCGAAAGGTTTTTCAGCAGAATGAATTTCTGATTTTGGAAAATTTGTTCTATGGCTTTTCGACAAAGAACATGTTGAACAAGCAAAATCCGAAACATCTAAACCTTTAAACAAAGTTGGGAACAAATGATTCAAATAACTGAACGAAGGATGCCCTAATCTAACATGCCATAACCATATTTTATTCCTATTGCTAACAAGGTTATTATCACCAACACGGAGTGCCCTTCCTGCACCAGATGATTTCTGCGAATCCAAAATGTATACTCCATCAACTTCCTTGCCACTGCCAATCACCGTTTGTGTCCCGTTTTTCTGCAAAACAAAATTAGTGGATGAGAAATTAGCATGGCAATCATGTTCCTTAGTCACTTTAGAAATTGATAACAAGGAACAATCTAATGTGGGGACATAAAGGACTTTGGACAGAGAAAGATTGGGTGAAACCAATACATCACCGATTGCTTCAACCGGTGAGGTATCTCCATTGGCATTAACAATAGAAAGATTCGGCTTATTATTTGAAATCGCAGCAAATCTACCCTTATCACAAGTCATATGATCAGAAGCCCCTGTGTCAACTATCCAATCACGACTACTAGAAACAGCGTTGGACTTAAGGGATTGAGATTTGTGTTTACCTGTTTGTGCTACCAGACCCTTACCTACTTTCTCCTTTTCTCCATTCTTTTTCTTCCCTTTTGGATGCCATTCAGGATATCCAATAATTTCGAAGCAACCATCAATGGTATGTCCGTTCATTCCACAGTGAGTACATTTTCCTCCTTTTTTCGATTTTGGCCTCTTCATCAAGAAGGCTGCTCCATCTGTGGGATTATTCATCATGGTCACCATCCTGTTCGATTCAGCACAAACATTAGCGTATGCAGTAAGAAGGCCAGGAAGCGGTTTTGTTGATAAAATCCGCCCCCTAACGCTATCAAGATGAGGATCCAATCCAGCTAGAAACACATATACTCTATGCGCATTAATTCGTTTAGAGTGTGCCTCCATGTCATTTTTACATTCCATTATGCAGGCTTCAATGGAATCGATTTCTCTCCAAATCGTTTGGAGTTTTCCGAAATAGGAAATCACTGTGTCTCCATTCTGCTTGAGCTGCATGATCTCACAGTGCAATTGATAAGCACGTGAATCGTCTTGAGCAACAGAATACATTTCCTTTGCCGCATCCCACACGTCTTTTGCGGTTGGAAGGCGTAGGAACATCAGTCTGATCTCCTGGTTCATGGCTGCCAGAATCCATGTTTTCACTTTGTAGCGATCTCCTTCCCAGATTTCGTATTCCCGAGAAGTTTTGTCAGGAGGTGCGATTGTAGTACCGGTGACGTACCCCCATTTGCTCCTGCCTCTGAGACTATCTTCAGCACTCAACGCCCACTCTATGTAATTTGAACCATCAAGTTTCTCTGGTGTTAGTACAACATTCGTTTCTTGGATGTGTACACCAGAAGAATTTTTTTCTGCAGCAAGATCAGAATGTAGAGCAGATTCTGTTGACATGACTGAAGAGATTGGGTTGGGTTTTTGATGAAAAGATCGACTCTTGACTCAAGAGTGCTCTGATACCATGAAAAAACTGAGAGAAGAAGAGTTCGATTGTTGAACTCGTTGTGTATTTCACACTATATTTCTGTTTACAAGAAGTCTACATTTATACAGATTAAACTAACGTATACTCCCTGATTTTCTCCCTGATTTGGTGGAGAATATATTTCTAATTAATAGAGAAATTATCACAATCATTTGAATTAGTGAAAACTGATTTTCTCTAAACTTTCCTTACACAGTTATCAAAGATTTTGATTTGTATATATATATTAAAAATTAAAAATATTTAATTTTTTTAGATCTTAAAGAGCCCAATTTATCACTGGCCCAAGTAGAGTATAGGGTGGTTGTTTTGGTGCATCATTATGTACCTTCTTTATCTCATCTATTTATTTGTTTTTTGGATATAATGGACAAGAAACATCAACACAGCCTAACTAATGCAGCGAGCGGCGGTACAAAAGACCGCGCTGGTCTCGACGAAGCTGAACCCTGATAAGTTGCGGGGGGGCTTGCAGAAGATGCAGTCCAGGCCGCAAGAGTGTAGCAAGGGAGGCCAGACTGTCCGCACATTGATTGCCTTCCCGATACACGTGCTGGATCTTCACCTCCCACGTCCGATGAAGGAGATCACGGGTACCTGTCACCAAAGTAGAAAGTTCATTAGTAGAAGTAAATGCTGAGGAAAGGATATTGATAACCTCTAATAAATTCACTTCGACTATCATGAGTCGAAAGCCCAGCGTCCAGGCCAAGTGGAGGCCAGAATGGACCCCCCGGAGTTCGGCAACTAAGGGTGATGCGCTGCCAAGATGATGGAGGAAACCACCCTGCCAGTCCCCATGGCAATCTCGAAGCAACCCACCAGCTGCCGCGACACGAAAATTCTATGTGCCGCGACACGAAAATTATTAAGAGCACAGTGTAACACACACGGAATTCACGGGGCAGAGGAATTTATTCCCTTTCTCTTTATGTATTAGCAGTTTGATGCTGTTCTCTTCAAATTGTGGAGGAATCGTTCTCCTTCCATTCAATGCAAAACTAAAGAAAGGAAAGAAGTCAAACAAACGGACAGTGTATGGAAGTCAAGTCGTCCTATTGCGCGGTGGTTGGGTAGGTGCGTTATGGCATTTGAATACCACGAACTTTTGGTTTGGTCTTTACCGCTACTAGAAGCGCCAGATTCTTCTTCATGTTATATTGACTTTTGGCGCCATTTCTCCCACAAAAAATTAAAAAAAACAGAAGAAGAAAAAAGTCAAAGAACATCACTAATATTCGCACCATTCAATTATAAAAATTATTAATTATTAATTTATTTTAATAAATTTTATTGTGAAAAACTAATTAATTAATCGATATATTTTTATAAATCAAAATAAATTAATAAATTTGTATTTAATAGTTTTTATTTCTATTAAATTTTAAATTAAAATAAGTATTATTTAACTTTATTTTAAGTTTTTCAATTTTATTCAATCTTTAATTGAGTTTATAAAGATCTAATACTCATTAAACCTTTTAAGCCTCTTAGAGGTGGCCGAGTTAATGAAATAGAGGGACATGAGGTCAAAAAGTCCTGTGTTCGATTTCTCCTATTTACGTTCTCAATACTTGCCTAATGCGGAATATCCGATTGACGTGATTTGCAGACTATCGTGTCAATTTTAAAATTTACCCAGTGTACATCCAAAAGATAGAGACTACGAGTTTCTCTGTTTAAAAAAAAAACTTTTAAATCTTACACTTCTCATTATACCAATTTAAATTCAAGTCTAGTTTTAAAACATTATAATTTATTACGAAGGGATGAGAAATATAAGAACAAGAAACTTTGATTATTTTGCTTTTGATATTTTTTATAGTAAAGAAAAATTCAAAATTAACCATTACATGTTAAAATTATTATTTATTTACTCATCACATGTCATTATTTATTTATTTTATTTAAAATGATGTACTATATTGAATGTTAATATATTATTATCTAAAATTATAAATAAATAAAACTCTTTATTAGTTAAAAATAAGATTTTATATTTCTAAACTTTCTAAAGTGTTATATCTAAAAAATTTCTATTAAAATGTTATTATTGTAGTAGTAGTTATTTTAAGTTTATATAAGTCACTTGGAAGCAGTCTCTCTAATAATTAAGAGTAAAGTTGTATATTATTAGACTTGTTCAGACTTCAAGTTTTAATGAAATCTTTGTGTTGTTGCTTCTTAAAATATTTTTACTTTTTAATTATCAAAGTTTTACGTGCATGTGATAACACGATGCAAGATCTTCTGTTCTTAATTTTGGTGTACCTTTTGTTTCGGTGTGATCTCAGTCATCTAATTTTTGTGAGTTTCATTTATTGAATGAATATATTTTTACGAAACAGAGTAACGAGAACAGGTGATATAGTCCCGAAAAATAAAGACTTCATTAGCATAAAAGTAAATTCTAAGCAATTTACAACACAATCAAATTATTTGCATAATCATTTGCATAAAAAAGTGGAATCTAAGTAATTTATAACACAATCAAATTATAAAAGAAAGGAAGAGAGACAAAAAATAATATTTTATTCATAAAGCTTTATATTTAAAAGGGACACGTCACCGAGCACATAATTCCAAAGATGTCCTCAAAAGAACCGGCTGAGATCTGCTACAGTAAACCAGCAAAACAGGTGAACGTACGTGAAGGTATTGGAAAGTAGGTGGTGGGTGACTGTGACGGAGAATAACACGCGTGTGTTCTTAGCACTGTTCAGTCTGCCCGGACCGTACGCTTCGCACAGTAGATGAAATATCTGAATACTGAAGACAGTTACACAGTAAAAATTCTCTTTCTTTGCGCAAAAAACAAAACACAAACTGTTTAAGACAACACAGACCAACGAACCATCTCTGTTGAGTCTCTGAAGCCGCTCCTGTGTCTTTGGGGTCTCTTTCTTTGTAGCATGTTCGTAAAATATTATATAACATAACCCGATTTTCTCATAGGAACGTTCAGCTGAGAGATTTTTGTCTCTGTGTCTCCTTCCACTTGGTGCGTCACTCAAAGCTCTGACCCTTTTCAATTAGTTTACACGGACTTGATCTCGTCTCCCATCAAGTTTATAACTTGGGGGGCTTTTTGGTTCTGTGTCCGCTGAATCTCCCATGGGATTGGTTTTTTTTTTAATTTTGTTTGTTAATCTTCAGATATGAGATTCTTCTTATGTCTGATGGTGATTTCTGTGAGGAAGAGATGAATTTCGTTTTTCCTGGTAGAATCTTGAGTTTTGCTCTGCAGTGACTCGAAAGTTTCGTTCTTTATTCTCATAAACTAAGTTAGGCCTGTGTTTGTGATATTTCCTGTGATTGGAAAGGAAAGATGGTAGAGAGAATGGATTTTTAGCTGTTAAATTATCTCCATTTGGCAATTCGTTGTATCTGTTTCCTTGCTCTAGAGTTGACTTGTAAGTTGCTTAGTTTATTCATGAATTTCTGGGGCAGCGACCACCTAATATTTTAATAGATTTATGTTGGATTGATGCTTTAGATCTGTCATTCCTTCTCTTAAAAGAAATGATGGTGATACTATGTGTATAAAACAGATTCCAGTTATGGTTAGTCTGAGTAATCTGTTGTTTTGTCCGATTATTTCAGTCAATTTCAATATCAGCTAAATGTTTCGCCGGAAGAATAATTCCTCTCCCGATCAGGAGAGTGAAGCTCTGCAACATGAAATGAAGGTGATTACCAAATTACATATGTTTGAGGTGATACTGTCTGTGACAGGCATCATTGACTTGTGATGATGCTGTTTTTATTTTTTTTTGCTTAATCTTTTGTTGTTTGTGTTCAGATCAAAGAGCTTAAGGAAGCAATTGGACCACTTTCTGGACGCAGTTTACAGTTTTGCACCGATGCTTGCTTCAAAAGATACTTAGAAGCTCGGAACTGGAATGTAGACAAAGCAAAGAAGATGTTGGAGGAGACACTTAAGTGGAGATCAACCTATAAACCTGAGGAAATACGCTGGGTAGGTTGTTCTTTTTCTCTCCCACTTCACAATGATATGCATGCATAACAAGATTTACACTTCCTATGATCTTGGAGTATAGAATTTTCCCTCATGAATGTTCTATTGTTAGCAACAAGTTGCAATTGAAGGTGAGACTGGAAAAGTTTACAGAGCTAATTTTCATGATCGAGAGGGGAGGACTGTTCTTATACTCAGACCAGGAATGCAGGTATGGCATTGGGAAGACTTGGAGCGTGAGTTCTTGAAATTTTCATGTATTTGAAAACTAATGCTATTTCATCTAGTGTAGAATACAAAAGCAGTGGAAAACCAGCTTCGACATCTGGTATATCTTATAGAGAATGGAATCCTTAACCTTCCAGAAGGTCAGGAACAGATGTCCTGGTTGATAGACTTTACTGGCTGGTCTATGACCAACAGCGTCCCGGTCCGGACTGCTCGTGATACAATTAACATATTGCAGAACCACTATCCGGAGAGGCTAGCCGTGTCATTTCTGTACAACCCCCCTCGGATTTTTGAAGCATTCTGGAAGGTTTGGATTTTGCTGCCTTCATTGCAAACTGAGAATTGTTACTATTCCTGATTAATCACTTCAATTCTATGTCACCTGCTGCTAAGATTAGTTGCTGTAATTGGCTAGAACTGGTAGCTACAGATTGATATGGATCTTAAAACCCCTTCTCCTTGGTTCATTCACTGAGACATTACAGATTGGCTAAAGCACTCTGGTCTCTTATTTATTGCAGGTTGTCAAGTATTTCTTGGATCCCAAAACTTTTCAAAAGGTGAAGTTTGTCTACCCTAACAATAATGATAGTGTGGAAGTCATGAAGAAGTTCTTCGACGAAGAAAATCTTCCCAAAGAGTTTGGAGGAAAAGTCATACTGAAATATGATCATGAAGAGTTCTCGAGAATGATGGTTCAAGATGATCTGAAGACTGCCTCATTCTGGGGATTTGGCAGCAAGATTCATCAAACTGGAAACGGGCTTCATGGAGCTGAAGTGGTACCTGAACCTCTCGGTGCTGTAACACCTCCTGCTAGCTAATTGCGTGCAGAATGTCAAAATGCAGATCTTCTGGAGGCCTTTATTGAGCTTACAAACTTCATTTTTAGCTAACAAAAGCTGTAAGCCGAATTCTGACCAGGATAATAAGAGGGAAGCTAACCTCATTCTGTGCTATGTTAGGCTCTTACATTATCCTTAATGCACCATATTTCTTCCTTACACTAAATTGCCTGGAAGCAAGCATGTGATCAATAACAAACCGAAGGAACTAAGAGCATGCCTTATGAGTTATGACCATGGCCGTTGATACTGGTTTGTGTTACCAGTTTTAAGGGTACATATTCTCACTGCCGATACGAAGCATGAGTGATGAGATCAATTAGATACTAATCATATTCGCAGAGAGGAAAAAGCATACTGATCTGGTCTTAAGCTTGACAAATCAAGATTTTATTTACAGGGAAATTCAAGTCATACAAGCTTAATACATGTATCAACTTCAGATCAATGTAAACAACTGTCATCCCTTGCCCACGCAGGAACTAATTATCTGTCAAACCCGTCTAAGACGACACAATATCACACAAGAATTTACGGGAAAACACAAAAAATGGAAAATTCATAGTCAGCTGCACAGAGACATCTAACTCAAATTTGCAGTCTTGCCGTTAAGTAACTGTCTTTCAAACAAAAGAAAGTTAGCTGCTTTTGGATTTTCAGGAACTGGGGATTACTAAGAGAGATCAAATAAGTCGCCTCTTGAAGTTTCGAGAGGTAGTTTGGTAAGTGCGAACCAACAAACCAACTCCTATACCAATTCCAACGCAAATGCCAAGTCCAATCCCCACACCAACCCTCACACCTGCATTGAACCATGATAATTCACCATCTTCACCTTCCAAATACTCCATCCTCCTCCAATACATGTTACTATAATCTTCTTCATTTTCCAGTTTGTAACTCTTGTAATCTGCAACCTGCAATTGGATAAAAGTTCCAGATGAGCTGCAGAGAACATGTTCAAAAGAAATATAGAGAGAATCCCTAACATGTTGCACTAAAATGGCCTAAACCTTGGAAGAAATTAGAGATTAGATGTGACAGCAAATTGGACAAAAACTAACTCTTATCTAACGTTGGAAGACAACGTTTAGTTCGTATCTGATGAAAATATTCAAAGCATACAGTCAAGCATAGGAATTTTGAAGATGACAGTATAATCTAGGGACATTTATGTTTTCAGCTAAAGGATAGAGCTTTACGAAGATTGATTCAAAAAATTTCATTTGATGAAGGTTCCAACTGCAATTTTATCCAATCAATCATAGCCTATACTCCAAATAAGAAAAGCCAAAAAAGGGAAAATTTTCTGTACAGATACGAACCAACCAAGCAATTACCACTGATTTTGGTGCAACTGTGTCTGTCCACACCAAGTTAAATGTCAAAGTATTGTCAAGTTTCTTTGTCCAAGATCCTCAAAGATCTGTTGCTACCCATGGGATCAGCCACTGTGATAAACAAGAGAATACTACCCAACAATGACTAAACTAGTCGCTGGTATACCTACCTATCAGGTTCTGATCACCATGCACGAGTTCAATTAGCATGAGGACTTAAACTAAAGACCTTAGACATCAGGTTCCAGGAAAACATAGATAAAGCACTCAAAGGTGACCAAGGAGATAGCAGGCCCACATGTGAAAGACATCATCCACGTGGCTTAAGTATGAGAACCATTCACGTCAGACTCAGAGTCTGGCAGTGAAAGGATGTTGAAAATAATGCAACGGGAAGGGTGAAGAGAGACAATCGAGTACTATCTCAAAAGCTTGAAAAAAGTGCCCTGCCCATACCCATGTCCACGTCTAGGATAAGATTCTCTATGCATTTCACGACAGGAAACAGACAAGAGATAAACATCCCACCAAAAGTTAATAGCTGGCTAAGTACAGAGAATAACAGCACTGAAACATGGGATAATTTAACATAGTACAAGAACACTAATTAATGCC
The DNA here is from genome assembly GCA_027563825.1 of Erythroxylum mucronatum. Classification (NCBI taxonomy): domain Eukaryota; kingdom Viridiplantae; phylum Streptophyta; class Magnoliopsida; order Malpighiales; family Erythroxylaceae; genus Erythroxylum; species Erythroxylum mucronatum. The sequence continues at coordinate 1,476,052 of JAOSBP010000002.1, read as the reverse complement.
ATGTCCCGTAAATGGTAATCAGATCACATGGTTACAGGAACAGTGTAAGAGTATTTACCTGAAGATCATCCCCAGATGAGTCGTTTTTGTGGGATTCAGTTGTTTCATTTTCTGGAATTGAATCCAACATTCCCTTTCTGTTATGCTTCTTGCGATAACTAAGTTGCAGAGTCTTGGTTAATATGATAGGCGTTCCTGAGAAGCATCCTGTAATATAAACTTCAATGGTTGGTGATGGCAACTCAGGACTGGCAAGGTGTTTCCCTTTTAAGAAGCCAGTACCAGGTGTGATTTCTGATTCACAGTTCATACTCCACCTCTTGACATTGCTTTTTGGTTCTCCTGTGAAACCATTACTGTTGGACATTTCAAGGACCCCATAAAGAATGAGATCATCTTTATCAAACACTTCAAATTTCACACTCCCTGTTGTTCTAATACTATCTGTACTAACAAATGTAGCTTCCTCGGATTTCTTGTCCATTCTGTCTCTTCTAAGAAGAGAAGAGACCCCATCAGAATACATGCTACTTTTAGCACCATTAACTTCCAAAAGCGTATCAGGGCTTAGAGGGATGTGGCTGAGGGTGAGAAATTCCGGGGTCGAATCATCAACATGAAAGTTACTAATCCTGACATAAAACACTCTCAAATCAAACCAAGGTGAAGAGAATTTGGTGTAAGGTTGAAATGGAGAGTATCTAATGATCTGAAGATTGGAATTTGCTGCTTCACCGTTGCTGGATGCTTCATAAGGATCCTCCATGATGGTCACAAGGAATTCAACCCTTAATAAAACCTCCCAATTCGGATTGAAGAAAGAACATGTAGGGGATCCTCCAAGTAGCAATCAAATACGCAGAAAAAGACCTGTTGCAAAATAAGCATATCTGCTTGTTATATGAAACCAAAGAGTAAAAAGCCTTTAGGATCGTCCAAGTTACAACAAGTTTAGCAATTCATAAACCCAGAAACCTAAAAATAGTCTACAGTCGACGTACACATATACTCCAATGGGACCTAATCCTTAGGAAACAGAAATCCTTAAATCAAGGAAAACGTAAAAGAAAAGGCCAGAACAAAATAACAAACTGAAAAACAAGTTTCAACTGTTCTACAACACTGACTGATATTACAGATAAGCACGCACAAACCGTAATACCTATTCCAGGAACAGAAAGAAAACCTTAATAAACTAAAACGCAAGCTCCAAGACATAAACTGAAAAGGTAAGAGACAGTGTTGAGAAAAACCAAACCAAGATAATATCACCGCAACTATCAGATAATATCAAGGTACATAACCCACGAACCAAATCTTCTATTACTAAGAAAAACGTGGAAATCTAGAAGAAAAAAACCATCTTTATGCGCAAGTTACCGGATTTATCATACAAGCAGTATCACCAACTCAACACAGAAAAAACAGGAACCAACTCGCCAACACTTGCAGAAACAGAGCAAGCAATATCAAGCCAAACTCGAAACCGAATCGCTTCTCTACTAAGTTTTTTTGCTCAGGTCAATATGAACCCGAAGAAGAGACTAAATTAAGGAACATGTGAACTCTTTGAACCATTGTCTCCCTTTCCTAAAATAAAATTACAAATAGTAACCCGACATACACTATCGTCGGATTATCAGGTGACCGACACGTCATACAACCGGCCAAAACACGTCTCTTACATAATTTAGTTCGTGGCTCTCAATGTTTCCACCAGCCAATTGAGAAGCTCAACCAAGCAAATTATCTTAGCCCTCTTTATTATTATTATAACACTAGACCTTATCTTCGTTTAGGAGTCGTAATAAAAACAATATCTAATAATTACATATTATATAAATTTTAAAAATAACGGCGGAAAAATAATGACTGTATAGCTTGTTTTGTTCGCACGGATTGTTATAAGGGAAAGTAATCTTTTTTTTAAAATTTAAATTATTACGTTTGGTTTGTTTTTTATTGTTGTTAGGAAAGTAAAAACTTTCTTAATTTAGGAAAAATAGTGGTACTTTCTTTAGAATCTAAATCCTAATACCCCCTTGGTATTTAGATTACTTTCCTCAGGAATTTAATTTAAAAAATACACTAGACAATTTAACCCTTCATTTTCTTCCACGAATACAGTGTTTTTTATTAAGAGTAAAATTAAGTATTATTATTGTTTAAATTAGCTTTTAGGAAGTTAATAAGTACTTTTTTAATCACAAAAGATTTTTTAAAAAATTTGGTGTTTCGCTGTAAAATAAAAAATACTTTTTTAATAGATACGGCCTTTTTAGCAATCAAAATACAGCTTTTTAAGGATCTCAAATTTGGAGTTTCTCAAAAAAATACTTTTTCAGGTAAATTTTTCATATCAATTAATAAACTTATTTTTTAGTCCCTTTTGCCCTTATATGTTACACATAATTCCCACAATACCTATAGACTCATCTTTTCGTTTATTATGTATTTAATGATATTTAATTTGAGATTTATATAATATTATTTGACTTTTTTATATGTTTTAATATTTATTTTCGATATTAGTTTACTTATGTTATAATCTATATAAAAGATTTGGTTAGATATATTTTCATTTATGTTTCATGTGGTTTAAAATTATATAATAATTAATATATTGTGCTTTGCATATTGTTTAATATACTTTGAAAAATATTTATATGCATAAATAATTTTTGTTATAAAATAAAATATAGTTAAAATTAAAAGTACATTTTATTTTTATGTTGCTAAACAATCTACTGTATGAAGCTCTTTCAAAAAAGCTCTTTTTAAATAACAGTCAAACAGTCAACTGGCTTCTTAGAAAGGTTTTTATCAGAAAAGATCTACAGAAAAAGGTCTTATTGACAAAAGCTCTACTGTTATAAACTCAACCAAACAGAGGCTAAGTGTTGTTTTTCTTCTTGTTGTATAGCACTTCTTTTTATATATTTTGAACATATTTTAAATTTAAATTATATTTTATTAAAATTAATTTATTTTAAAATTTAAATTAATTATTTAAAAATAAATTAAATTATTCATAATTCTTATTAATAGTTAATACTAAATAATTACTTTATAATATTAAATTGATAATTTTTATTAAATAATATATATTTAGTTGATTATTAATTATAATATGAAAAATACTTTTTAAAATTTATAAAAATTGGACTAATTGGTTAAGTCAAAGATTAAGTATTATTTAGATTTCATTAAAATTGATAATATAAATTCAAGTCAATTAATCAAATGAAATGTTAAATTTAAATAAAATTTACAAATTCTAATTATAATATTACAAGTTGTTGGTTGAAAATGGGGCCTGCGTGTTTTGACCAATCTAAGACATCTTCTTTGTAATAAAGGAGGTGATGATGATCTTATCCATTTAGGAATTAGGACAGAAGAGATGTTTTGATTAAGAATTTATACTCACACGAGGTCGTTGTCTCCTTCTGTCCTTTGAAAGTGATGTCTTATCTTATCTGATGTTTTTTTCTCTGTTTTGTATAATGTATTAATGCCATGTAATCGTAAGTTCGTAACGGTACGTCTGTAAAAGTCTCCTACTTTTTTTATTAAAAATAAAAGGGTTAATTATTTTTAAAAAAATTATTAATTTTTTAATTATAGTCTGAACTTAAATACAGTAGTAATAAAACTGTCTAAATTTTTAATTTTTTTCAATTATATCCCGAACTTTTAAAAGTTGCAATGAAATATTTAGGCCCTACTTGTTTTCGTTTTTATTTCTCATTTCCTATTGCGGTTTGTATAAAAATTGAAACTTCCGCATAAATCACGATTGGTTGATATTGTTTTATTTCACTATTTTAAAAAATAAAAACTGCAACTCTTTTACGAAAACAAAAAATTCACGTTTCCGTAATATTTCACAACAAAAAAGTCACGTTTTCAAAATCTGTTCTTTTTTCTCTGCACCCTTTTCTCTCTAACTCTGCGCCGCATCTTCATTTTCTCTGCGCCTGTTAGAATTTACAATGGGCCTACGGGTCCACACGAGAAAGAAAGTTAGACCACATACAAGCCCAAGTGAGGTTCCATCCCCCATTGTAAATTCTAACATGGTATCAGAGCGGGTTGCTCTTATGTTAGTCGTTAACACCTCGAAATGATGGATTATGTCACGTGTTAGACCCACATGTGAGGGGGTGTGTTGAAATATAAGAGTGGGAGTTTGTCCCACATTGGAAAAAAAAGAGGAAAGAAGACTAACATATAAGTCTAGTGGGCTACTCTACCTATCACCAGTTGGTTTTAGGATGGAACCTCACTTGGACTTGTATGTAGTTTAGCTTTCCTTCTTGTGTGAACCCGTAGGCTCATTGTAAATTCTAACAGCGCCGCATCTTCATCCTCTTCGTGTCTTATCTTCATCCAGGTTGGTGTTTATTTATGTCTTCATAGCTCTTGTTAGTGTGTATATTTCTATGTCATTCAAAGGCTAGCCTGTGTACTCTTTCCGAACATCCTTCACAATCACCTTATACTCATCACCAAATTCGAGCTATAGAGGTTGATACCGGGGTGTCGAACTATACTGAAAGAAGCAGAGAAAGATAAAAACGAGAGAACCCAAATAGATAGGAACTGTGAACTAATAAGCCTTTCATGTTGCCTTTCATGCATTAAATGCATCTATTTACGTGCCTTGCATTCATTCAACGGCATTAAATGTATATGTTGAAACATTAAATGCCTTTCGTGTATTCATGGCTTCTATAGTTTTTTATTCACTAAAAAGAATAAAATAATGGCCATATATTAAATACATTGTTGAAACATTAAATGCCTTTTATGCAACGTGTATTCATGCATTGAATGCAAAGTTGAAATATTAAATGTATTTAGGTGCTTTGCAATTCTTAACGCGTATTTCTATTTTTAACGATGTCAGATGATTTTATTATCTAGATGTAATATTTCTTTTTAATGTAAAGAACTGATGATTTTTTAAAACGTTGAATACAATACGTTGTCACATGTTTATTTTAATATATATTTAGCATTTAATACTTTGTAAATATTATTGTGATTGATGTTGCTTCTATGTTATTATATTTAGTTATGGAAAGCCTGAACAATATGAACGATGACAATGATTGTATAGAAGTAAATGAAAAAGATGGGGTATGGAATGATGCGATAGAGATGTATTTAGTCTCCTTGATGTTTGAAGAAGTGAAGAAGGGAAATAGAACAACAACTACCTTTTCGAAATCTGATTGGAAGAATATTAAAGCAGGGCTTCAAACAAAGTTCAATAAGGAGTATACTGATATTCAATTGAATAATAAGTATAATGGACTAAGGGCTAGATTGAAGAATTTTAAGAACTTAATCAAAGAAACAGGAATCGGATACAACTCTTGTACCGGTGAAGTTAATGCTATAAATGAATGCTGGGAAAATCTATTTAAGGTAAAATATATCTTTTGTAATGTTAATATATCATATTATATAGTATTCATTCTCATTTATTTTTTCATCATTATAGGTGCATAAAATGGCTCACAGGTTCAAGAAAAAATGATGTAAGGAGTTTTTAGACTTGTGTCATATTTTTGAAGATACTACTGCAACTGGTGTGCATGCACATCTATCAACTAAATCTCCATCGAATAGTATAGAAGAGGAACATGGAAACGATATTGATGAAGATTACTTGTATAATGGAAAAGAAGATGAAGATAAAAGTTTTCCGTCTACGAGAAAGAAGTCTCCTAAGAACAAGAAGGCAAAGAAAACACATTCTAATATTGTAGAAGAAGCCTTACTTATATTTAGTGAACAATCAAAAAGGAAGAATGATTTACTTGAGAA
>JAOSBP010000002.1:1453612-1467844 GCA_027563825.1 Erythroxylum mucronatum | reverse complement strand
TCTGCTTCACTGATACGTAAGCCATAGTCCTACTCATACCTCAGGTACATAATAAGCTTCTTACTCTTCTTCTTCTTTGGCGGTGGTGAACTCCTGACCTTCATTGACCTTCATTGACAACGATGAACTCCAAAGAGGAGAAGAAATTGCGTCTTCTGCTGTGAAGAGTGGCTGGGTACTTTTGGGTTTCATCGTTAAAACAGAAGAGCAGCAACTTATGGAGTTGAATTCACGTGAATAAGGCCAGAAATTGAATTTACAAAGAGAGTGGGGATTTAACCCATACATGAATTCAATTCTTGGCCATTTTTTTGTTCCAAACAAGTGAATTGAATTCAATATCACGGCGTTCCAAACAGGCTGTTAGAAAATTACAGCTGAAACTTAGATCCGAGTATTTTAATTTCATTGATCTAATAGCAACTTCCTCTCTTGATAAGTAAAAAAATTCCTAAAATACAAAACTTGTAAGGCTCCATATTTGCCTTTTTATCCATAGTGGTGTACAGGAAAATTGTTACACAGCATTATGATGCATCTATGGCATAATGAGAAACTTTGTAAGATCCCAGAACACATTCAAACATTCTAACCCGGTTCTTACTGGCTTGATTTATGCCGACGCTCTTTCCTATACCTAGATTGAACCGGATCAAATCCACCTTCTTCTGCTCCATAGACAGCCCATGAAGGTGTAGCAGCCATGTAATCTGTGCTAGTGAAAGGTTTTCCTGAAGCAACCTGCAAAATTTCCAGAAACAAGTTATTACTTTGTTTTAAGGAGAAATGCACTTGCCAACAGCAAGGTACGATATCGACGGTTGTTGCTAACCAGATCATGGAACTTTTCGTAATCTATCCACGTAAACCATTGGCCGTTAACCTTGAACTTCTCAGCATTTGCTAGAAGAACACAGCATGAGTGGACATGTTCACAAGCAACCTCATATTCTCCTTGGCTCTTGGAAGCCAAGGCCTCTGAGAAAGTTTTCACATCAGCATGCCAAGGCACATTCTCCATAGTCAGCTTTGACGTTGCAGACCTTTAAGATAAAACCAGGTTACTACAAATGCAATAAACTGACGATTGTACAAGACAGGTTAAAAGCACTTACGATCCACAGTACGTGACGCCTTTAATTTCAATGAAATCAGGCTTCCCAATACCAAAGAGGTTGAAATAAGCATCAACATCCTCTGCATTCCATCCTTTCACCAGTGTCAAACGATAAACAGTACGTTGATGTTTCTCGTTCAGAGATTGCAAGGAACTCTAGTTGCGGGAAAGCATAAGTAACATAATAAATTAGATATTTGAGTTTGAAAAGTTGAACAAGATTGAAAACACGACTTGAATTCAAGTTCTAACAATTAGCTACAATGTGCTCTAACAGCCTCTGTGCAAGTTTCTGTTCCTAATGTCCCTGGAAACAAAAGATAAAGCTTCCAGTCTCAACATAGCATTCAGAATGAAGCTGTAAGCTAGTCCCTACAACATACCAAAAAATCATTCTGCCTCAGATTGAAGAAGAGATGCTTGACCATCAGGTACAAAAACATTTCTAATCAGTTACAACTAATAAGTTATTTGGCACACAAGGTACTCACAATAAAGCGCTCCCAAAAGTCTCCAAACAGTGGTCTATCAATCGCCTTCAAGCTATCCTTTGTAGCAGCATCCACGCTGACATATAACTGCGTGAGTTGAAAAATTCAAGTGTTATGAACGCTGGGGCATTCTGAGCAAGATTTTATGGCCTATCTTATCCACCAAAAAACTAATCTAGAGCCTTCAAACCTGGGTCACAGGCTTCAACATTTGGATCTTTTCAGGGAACTGTGCATTTGTCACAAGAAAAGTGGAAATCCGCCTTTGGTGCAGCTCATCTATAAGTTTGTTAATCTCTGGATACATAATAGGTTCACCAACTAGTGATAAGGCACAATGCCTAGGAGAGAGACCTTCCATCAAGCGGTCCAATGTAACCCCTACGAGAATCATACTCTCTAAATCAATCAGATGAACGAATATGCATTTCATGGTACATATGGAATACAGGTAAACTCCAAGCAAACATCATAGCTTTTGCATGTCCACTAGCGTAAAATATCATGGACTTGAGAAGTCTTATTAGGAATTGCAATAAGGTCCAACCTGTACTACATATTGTATGAATGATGATGCTCCCTCAGAGTCAGGTGTCATTAAACATAAAAATGTTTAAACACAGTAATCTCACTTTGGGACAGAATGCTTGATTAATTAACACAGTTGGACAAAGACAAACCAAAAGTAGTATCCAATTCCAACCAACTGTGCACTTACCAGGAACTCCTTTCATTTGTTTAATCATTTTGGTATGCTGGTCTATGGCAGAATTGACAATTTCTAGAGGATCATCCATCTTCCACTTCCAACTCTTTCCAACAGGGTTTGTGTGATGTCTCCAACAGAAAACACATTTGTTGGCGCATGCCAAACTAGGGGTTGCCTCCATGCATCTGTTTCATTCAAGCCTTGACAAATTACTACCGCTGTATATGCAGGATAATGATTTATTCTTGACATGATATACATGATGAGCAATTAACCATGCGATTGCACAAGTTCACTATTTATAAGTTAAAAATGACATCTAAAAAGCATGCCTACAGCTGATAAAAGCCTTGATTCAAGAAGGAACAGCTGAATATAATTAAGGAACATAGAATTTTCCATCTCCATACAATACTACAAAAACACTTAAAAATTAAGTCAAGGCCTAAAAGGAATCATAAAAGAGCAACCACCTGTGACTTTCTATTCCATAAAATGAATGCTTGTAGCAACCTCCTCGGCCCCTAAGTTGTGATTTGGTCCATCGACAAATTTTAACACCACTATGTGAACCAATAATCTTGTATCCCTGCAAATTCAACAAGAATGTTAACACCAGCCAATTGAATAGACAAATTTAATAGGCATTTTTCAAACAAATACCGATTCAGCACCCTTTCACATCTTGAGAACATTCATACCTGTTTTTCTAAGTTGGCCCTGACGACTGGTGTCACCATTTCTCTCGAACCATTCAATTTCCCATTATTTTCAGCAACCGAACCAGACCTCCTCCTCAACGGCCCTTTACCTGCAATGTCTTCAAGATCAACAATCCCAGACTCCGCACCACCATTTTCATCATCATCATCGACATCACTATCATCAAACCCATCAACAACACTCCCGCCATCACTCTGAGAACTAACAGCAAACCCATTTCCATAAACCCCACCATTCTCCAGACAACCACCCTTCAAAACCCCGACTACCTTCCTACTCCACTCCTCAAAAACCCAATTCAGGTCACCACCGTCCACGTCACCATCCCCAACCCCCACAATCTCACTAGCCCCCAGCTCTCTAAACCGCTTCGAACATTCTCTGGCCACCGCATTAAACGTAGCCCCATAAGCTCTACTCCCAACACCAAAAACCGCGAATTTAGTCTTAGAAAGCAGTAACGACCCGACTCGAAAGTCATCGGCGCTCTCCGCTAGCCAATTCGCGAAGAATTGGGCGTTTGGAGGAGGTTTCCCATCTTCCCAAGTCGAAGCAACGATCAAAACGACAGTCTCCTTCGAGAGGTCCTCAGGCTCGTAGTCTTTGACATCAACGAGATCAAAGGAGAAAGAATTGGAGACTAACAGATTGTGGAGACGGTGAGCTAGGGTTTTGGAAGTGCCTGTTTGAGATATGAATAAAAGCTTGCCTCGAACATTAGGGTTTAGTTTAGGGTTTAAGGAGTGTTTAAGGAATTTGAGACGTCGAGATTTATAGAAGCAGTAAACGGTAGAAGCGGAGAGAAGAGCGAGAAGAGCAATGCGAGCAGAAGCTGAGTTCAGGGACATGACTCAGTTAACTATTTTCAACTTAACTAGTTATGTTCTGTTTCTGGTTCTATGTCTTTTACATGCAGTCTTCTGTTAAAAAAAAGTTAAATAGAATCGAATAAAACTAACTTTGATTAAATTCAAATATATAAATTTAATTATAATCGAGTTCAATTCATCCGAAATATTACCATCCAATCGATTTTGATTTTGATTGTATGGCCATACATTGGATTGATGGTATTATTTTATTAAAATATTTTAATATACCATGTTTTATTAATTTTAAATTTGATTAAATTAGGATTTTTTTAAAAATTTCACAAACTTTAAGTTAAAAATTATGAAAAAATTAAATTAAGTCAAACTAAGTATGATCAAAATGTGGTATTCCAACTCAATCAAAATGGACCAAACCCTAATTCAATCCCATGTTTTATCATTGAACCAACACTACCAATGTATTACCAACATTATCTAATTCAATTAATTACTTGGAATCATCCATTTTTAATTTAATTAAAGAACACAAAGGTATGCTAACAACATAATTTGCATTATCAAAACAATGAGAGTTGGTAATGATGGAAGGCAGAAGAAGCTAAAAAGGGAAACAGAAAAGCTTGCCTTCAATGTCCTAATTTCAATTTGCAGTTACAATATTTATGTGAGGATCAGATCAATATACAGAGATTTTCCCTTTCAGGGTCGCCACAAGGTTTTCTGTGCACAAAGCAAACCTTCTTTATCCTGATAATAAGTCAAGCGTATATCCCAGTGCAAGCTCTTCAGGATTCCTTCTAATGGATCTAACATTGCAACCTTGTCACGTATAATCACCCACCCACCAGGCCTCAACACTCTATCCATCTCAACAATGATCGATACAGGTTGCTTACACCTGCCAAGACCAGTTTAGAGTTTTGGAAGCTTAAGCAACCATGGAAGAAGAAGATTAATGAATGGAGATGAAAGACTGTTCTAAGGAAGGAAGCAGTTTGATGCTAGTTTGACCTGTTTTTAAGCCGTGAAAACAGATGGTCCGCGTGCAAGAGGTCATACGATCTCGGGTATGTTCCGAAGGATTCACACCAGTCATGGTAGATGCCGATAAGGCCTCGTTCGTAAATTATAGGAAGTGTGTCTGGTGCATGGACAGGAACCACATTCATCACCCATACCTTCTGCTGTGAAAGAGCTGCAGCAAATCTGTAGCCACAGAGAGATCATATTCCTGTAACTTGATGTTCTAGATCTACAGGTTTAAGATATCTATCAACGATAAAGAATTATGTTAAAGCATCTTCCTCTTTTAATTCCTCTATAAATCAAATCAAGCAGCAATGAAACTTTCACAGGTACGGGCAGTTTTGTTAGCTTACCCGCCATTGACAGCTTTCATGTCCATCACATTAGAAATATTCGCCCATTCGATACCCAGTCCTGTGAGGTAGGACTTGTCAACGATAGCTCTCCAGTGGTTTGTGTCCGCAACCAAATTTTCTTTATTGGCCATCCAGTCAGGGTAAGTTTCAAGCCTCCTAGGCCACTCCTCTGGCCATTCTGTACCATGTTGTTCAATTGATGATGGAATTGTATGCAAGCATGTTTTCATAGGAAAATACCTGATCAAGGAAAAAGTTGCAGAGTAAGTGGCATCAGAATTCAACATCAGAGTTGGCATCTAGGAGCTTACGTTGATCAAAACAGAATGAAATTAGTCCGAACTGAGTCTTGTACTAAAATTTGATTACATGTTCCCATTCTCTCAACTCTCTGCCTAACTTCAACACGACATTTGATTCGACCCATACAGTTAAGTGAAATACAAAATAAGATTCTAGACACAAAGCAAATTAATTGGAGATGATAATAATTGAAAAGGGCCTAGGCTTACCAGGCTGCATCAGGATTTTCATTTTCCTTGCAGAGAGGTGGATGTTTCTTCCTTCTCAACTCATAGATATCATTTGACTCGGGCTTCTGATATATTTTAACGCCGACTTCGCTGACATCATCAGTTTTATGAGCCAGAATATTCCAACAGATGGAAGCTGTCAATTTGGACATGGCTGGAAAGCAGAAAGAGGATGAATGTTATGGAAGTGTTTTACTTACTGGAGCATGCCGATCACTGCACTTGTCACAAGTGCATACATATGCCTAATAAATTAAAGTATGCATCGAGAATGCAGTTGGAATCGCTAATCATAATGACCAAAAGATAACAATGTTAGCAATGGTGATAAACATGGGCTACTGGGAAACTGCATAATATCGTTGAGGGCAATGTAAGAGACAGAGCTAGCATTAAAAACCATAGAAGCCTGACAGTTAAAGAATTGGATCAGATTTGGAAGTTTATGAAAATAAAACTACACGGATAGAGTCTGTTAGTTCCAAAGGGCTAACAAGAATAACATTGAAATATATGTCTCAATTCACTTAGTTTGTAATGGTAATCCATGTTTCTAGGTGCTAGCAAGCCATGCCACACCATATGCCTAGAACCATTGAAGCAAATTAATAAGTAGCTTTTACGAAAGGTGGATACAGCTTAAGCTTCATCAGTTACTAAGGTGAAGAAACACAACTATCATACTTCTATAGATTTGCAGTTAAAACTCTAGTACTCCTGAATTTGGACTATCCTACTTTCATGCAATTCATAGAGTTCAACAAGCACTATTAAATGCTACCCTCATCAGTCACAATAAAGGGTGTAGTGACTATCTAGTAGAGAAGAAAAGGTGTTTATAGCATGTCAGCACAAACCTTCTTCCTCTTCAATGCTTTCATGCTTAGTTGACAAGATAAAGTACCCGCTAGGCCTTAGAATCCTGTTCATCTCCAGGAGATGCTTGCCCCCTAAAAATCGGAAAAGAACGAGTGTTTTTATGTGTTTCAGGGTTATCTCATCCAAAAGAAGAGAATATTAAAGGAAAAACAAACCATTAGCATGCCAAGAAATGGTGCACTCTCCACAGTGAATAGCATCAAAAACACCACTAGGGAAAGGAAGCCTCCTACTTCCGAAAGGGCTAACTACTGCAGGGAAACCCCGCTCTAGGGCAACCTGAGCTAGGTCAACTAAGTCATCTTTCAAGCCAAGTGATAGTGTCAATACTTCCTTATCAATTAGAGAAGCTCCAAAGCTAGAATCCGTAGATCCAATGTCAAGTACTACACGAATATTCTTTCCCCATTCAATATCTGGTACCATCTATAGACAGCATCAAGAGCATGGGTTAGCCATAGTTAAGGATCGATGATTTCAAACCAGATATTATAGTATTCCCGCCTCTAAGAAATTGAGGTTTAGTGTCATAATTTACATCATAATTTCAGATCAAGACTAATATACAACTCACCTCTTCGATTGATTCAAGGTAGTGCTGAACTCCGCCTTTATACACGGATTGATCTTGAGGGAAGGTAAGATAATCTCCAGAATGAACTAGCCAACTGTTTCTCTTGATATATTCAGCAAGTTTTGGATGTCTCACATTCTTATACAAAATCTGCAATAACAACAACATGAGTCGAGCATATTTCTGTTTCCACATAACTAAGATTTATGAGTCCTTGCACGTACCTTCAATTTGCTCTCAGGCCAGCTGACTGAGGACTCGTATCCCTCATGAGGAAGAGGAACAAGACACATTGGAGGCGTTCTCGGGCAACTTCGCTCTGTGTGCCTGTAGCCGTGCAGCTTACCTGATCCACTTTCAATGTCAATGCAAGGAATGTAATTGTGTTTGCTTCTTGTATTGCATAATCTCCAACTATAATGTGCCTTAGGATCAAACAGAGGACCCTTCACCTTCTGCTTCTTCAATGTACCTTTTGACTCAACACTCTCATCTTCCACCTTCTTCGTATCTTCTTGATCCACAGTTTCCACCAATTCATCATCTCCTTCAAGACCAACATCCCCTTCAACCTCACCATCACTTGCCTCTTCCTTACCATCCATTACTTCTCCTTCATTCTCTTCATTTTCCATTTCATCATTCTGTAATTCCTCATCCTCATTATTATCTTCCATCTTAGCATCAGGCAACTTTTTAGCTCCTTTTTTCACCTTCTGTGCCTTTTTCCTATCCACAGTCCTAGATTCTCGCTGTTTCCCACCTAAAGAAACAGACCCATTTGTCAATTTCTCATTCCTTTTGGATTCCAACTCAGATTCAACTTTCAAGTTCTGGTCTTTTCTACTTGATTCGTGTTTCCCTGATTCTTTCTGCTTAGTCGACGCCTTAGAAGTACTCAAACCGGTGCGTCCTGGTACTGGTTCGGCTATGTCTTCAAAGCTCTCTCTTTGAGAGATCACTGAAGAAGAAGAAGAAGAGAACATTGACCAAACAAATATAAAGCAAAGACCCATTATAGCAACCGCCGTCATCTTCACACAGAAGCCATGTGGGCGTTTCACTTGACGAGCAAACCGTCGAAGCCGAGCTATAGCCATCGCTCCCCAACTCCAGAACTACTAAACGAACAGAAACCAAAACATCTGGCAAGGAAGTCGACACAAAAACAGAAGTAAGATTTACTTAAAGGATCTTTCTTATCACTACTAAGATCGTCACCAGAAAGTTTGGGAAGTAAGATCTGTCAGGAAAAGGACTACTACAAAGTGGGAGGACCAAAGTTGGATGAGCCATGATAATCACTCTGAAACCAATAAAATCAAATGATTACCCGTAAAAGCCAAGCAAATTTGAAATGACTACATAACATAGATCGGTGAAAAGAAACCGAGAGATAGTCATCTAACAACGTTCGTTCTGCTAAGAAATGTTGACACTTTGAGAAGTTATGTTCTCTTGCTAAAATCTAAATCGAAGGTGCGAACTGAACTGAAGTACTGAACATATACGTTGTTATATTTTCTACAGATTTCCATTTCGCTTACCAAAAAGCGCCATCATCGGAAAGGACTGTCTGTTATTTGCCACGTTGGCTGTGACAAAAAATCAATGTTTTTGAAAATCTTAAGAAATTTAAACTGACGATTTAATATTTATTTTTGATTATTATTGTTGTTAAAAATAACTAATTAATTTTATAAATCAAAATAAACTGGTTAATTTTTATTTAATATTTTTTTTAATTAAACTTTAAATTTTTTTATAAATAAGAACAGTCTTCCTTAATCATCATCATCATCACCACTCAGTCCGAAATTTCGCAATAAAGCAGGATCTGAAAATGACCGATAGTACACAGCCTTACCCTTACATAATAGAGAGGCTATTTCCGGTGAACCTACATAATCATTTTAAAAATATTTTCTAGTATTAGTTGAACCTTTATAACTTTAAACATTTTATCTTAACGATTTAACTTCATTTTCAAAACATTGCAAAAAATTCGTTTCGGCTCAATTTATTTGGGTCTTAAAAAATTCGTTTCAACACAAATTCCGTTGAGATGTGGGATCTGAAAAAATTCAGAAGTACACAACATTACCTCTAGTTAATAAAGAGACTCTTTCTGTGTGACGGTGAGTAAAAGATACGAAGTAGGAGATGGGGGGATTAAGGATACTTCTTAAAGAATACCAATTATACATGAAACCGTGACTACCCACCTATCTACATAGTTACAGAATCTATAAATGTCCCCAGGTATGGAATGCTTCTTCATCTATGTCAAATGTTTCATGCAACCTATAACTTCTGTTGACTCTTTGATGAGTCTCCTTGGGACATCTGATTTGATGAGTCGCTAAATGAAGCACCTGCTGAGGATACGTTGCATGTAGCATAACTGTCGGTGTCGGAAAGTTGCAGAGCCGTATTGGATATCTTTACCTGAGATGCATTCATGTTGACTCTTATCCTGCATTTTGAAGAAAGGGTTACTTTCATGGAATTTTCACCTGTAGTTCAGTCCCAACCATATGACAGTTCAACAAACTTAGTAGCCAGAGATTGTTCCATCAAATTGCGACAGCAGCAGCATTTTGGTAACTTATCCCGCGTTTGATAAGCATATCTTATGCAGAGAAAGACTAAACGCATGCATCATGGATGTAAATATATGCAGCAGAAGAAAACCTGTACCTGTTGTGGATATTGACATACTCGTCAGTTTCATCTAATATCTCTTCCTACATAACAAAACATTGGCAGATTGGCATCAGGGAAAACATCAAATCCGTAAGAAAGAACATTGGTTAGATAAGATATGATACTATTCAACAAGCAACGACTCCAAATCACATGGCTCGATGGTATGCATCCTCCACAAATTTAGCTTATATCATTCCAATGGAATAAGTAATTTGGAAGCATTGGGTCCCCTAATTCTAGAAGACATTTTTCTATGATGAAAAGATTCTTATAGAATCCATAAGCAAGACACCTGTAGATCCACAATCCTTATATTATGGTCCTACTATGTGCCTGGCCATAATGTGCCCGTACACAAGATTTCATATACCTGAAGAAGTTCTTCAATAACATCCTCCATTGTAATCACACCAACAACTTCTTCATTGGATGGGAATTCTGGAATCGGGCAATTCTCAATGTCCAAGATGCAGTATGAACAACCCCGGTGGCGCTTCTTAAAGGGAGGAGTTACAGGTAGACTACTTTTTACTTTTTGGCCTCCACTTTTTTTAGTAGTTTTGTTCTCATGTGACTCAGAAGTGACTGTCATATTGTGGGCAGAAGTCAAGTTGCCTTTATCACCATCTGGTTATCACCAATCAAAATAAAGCGGAAATTTACGGCTCTACCGTAGCTAGAAATGCATAATTGATATCATTGGCCATGACATAGAGAGTGAAAAGTTGTAAAACAAATGGAAAAAAAAAGGGACTTGGGTTTGGAATGGATTTTAACATTTCAGTGCACAAAATTAATCAAGGAAAATCACCAGAATTTACATCACAAAATATCACTAGGCACCCAGCTACATGGAAATAACACTACCTCTCTGTTTGCGACAGCTATCCTTAAATTCAGGTGGTGGTGCTTTCATCTCTTTACTCACATTCACATCTCTATATACAACCGCAAGATGACTGTGACCTTTCTGAAACTCGTTAAGGATATCATACAGAGGCATGTCTTCTGAAACACTGTACCATAAATGGAAACGCAAGAAGAGAATGATAATGGTCATTATTCATCCCAGTTGAATAACAAGCAAACATATTTTTTTCCTTAAGGATGTAAATAACTCAAGTGAACAGGAGTTACCGAGGAATTTTCCGTATGATCATTCTTTTAAGAGGAACAGCATCTTCTGGATCAACTGCTAAGAGATTTTTGACCTGTATATATTATAATTGGATATAATGAGTTAAGCAGAATATATTGGAAGAGAGTGTATTGACTAATTATGAATGTAACAAGGATCCCTGACCCATACTTTCACCTGCCAAGGATAGAGGTTTCGGATGTTCCACCACAGCATTATATCCTACATGGGATGGCTTTACTAGAATCTTCTATCAACCTATTTCAAATACATAATTCTATCTGACTATTCCAATGTGCTACATAACGTTCTTCTACTTGTATCGTTTAGATGTGAATGTGAAAATGACTAGACCTAAATGTGGCCTGAGACAAAAACCATCACCATTTAAGTGTCGAACAGTTATAGTTGTGCTGAACCCATTGTGAATTAATTTCACTTTCAATGACCCTGATAGTGAAATAGTCCAGATAACTGTGCCATCAATATTCTTTTTCACTCACCATTGTTAACTGCTCAATGTTTGAACCCGATAAGTGTTGACAGGCAGATACTACAGCTTAAAAGATAAGTATAGTTCATCCATCACATGATCTCATGAAGACATGCAGATTATAGAAAACAATGTTTAAGCAATGAAGAAAAGACAACTAACTACTTTGAAAATGAATAAAAGACATTGCATAAGGATACAAGCAAACTGGAAAAACAATCAAGTGTCAGTATTCATGATAGCAATCACCAAAAAGGAATCCATATGATACAGAAATGACATACCAAAACAAGTCCAATGATATTTGTTCGCTTTGCTGCATAAACTGGGACTCTACTATGTCCCATGGTCATTATCTCATTCAATGTCTCCCTATAGGAAAAGAACCATAACTTAGAACCAATGTGGAATGGGAAAATGATGATGCAAGAATGACAAAGAAACCACAAACCCACAAATTAAGAGTTGCATCCAGATCAAGGGAAAATGCCTTCGTTATGGAAGTCATTGCATCTTTTGCAGTCTTTTCAGTCAATTCAAGTGCCCCAGTAATGATAGTAGTCTCATCATGTGTTAAATCCCCGCCTTTCCCTGCCTACAGGAACAAAATATTTATGGCACAGTCATTGCAAAGTTCGCAGTTAGGGCCTAACAAGAAACATATGCTATCAGCTTAATCTCCCGCCAAAACTTAGTGGATTCTGTAAGAATAAAGTTTTAAAGGGAGACAGAATAGAGACGGTTGCAAGTCATATTGAATACCTCGTTTCCATGAAAATTAACAAAAGTTTTCAGCTCTGCTCTTCGTAAAAGGACAGCATGTCCCTTGCCCAACATCCAATCCAGAACCTGCACTTACAAGAAGTAGAAGAACCCACAATTGTCAACACTCATATTCGCTGTTCTAAAAGCACATATGACTTTCCATGAAACATGGCTCAATTGCATAAAGATTCCTAGTAGTCCTACAGAGGCTCAGACAACAAACTTACCTTACTAATCGGATAAGAAACAGGGTAAAATATAACGAGTAGAACACGGACCAAAGGTGCCACTGCAGCTCCAACAGTCAAGCCGTAACGAGTACATATTGCTTGCGGTAGTATCTGTTAACACCAAGCTAGCATAATTACCAACAATGCTTTATGTTGAAGCTACATAGATGAATTCCAGAACCGGAACAAAATAAATCCAGCACCACGAAAAGTTACCTCTCCGAACATCAGTATTAGAGTCACAGATATCAGGATTGCAGGCCCGGGTGGCACAAGTTTGTTCAGGAATATAGGAAGGGTCTATGAACAACACAAATAGTCACATAGAGACGTCAAATTCCAAATCTGGATTCAGCATATTATTATCAATTCTCGAGTTAAAAGGAACAATAATATTCAGTATCGTGGTTGGTTCATAGCGTACCTCCATAGCTAAAGAGTTACCAATCAAAAGAGTACATAACAACAAGTGCTGATTCTTCACCACTGGATATATCTTACCTGCAGAAGCCCAAAAAAAAAAAAAAAACCTCAGATGATACAATTACAACAAACAAATGCGATCTACAGCTTAAACAGAAAGCATAAAAAAGCTCAAGCAAAGACTTGGAATCAGCGAGTTAACAGAGTCTCTAATCCTCCAAATCACACACACATCAACTCAAACTAACTTCAAAACTTTCCACCTAAACCAAACACCCTAAGCCAATCAAAAAAACAAACAACAGCCAAACAATAGAATCAGAAACACCGAATTCCGCTTCAATGAACACAAAACTTAACTGATCAAAACACGAATTAAACAAAACAAGAGATGACCAAAGCTTTAACCAAAACAAAACCGTCAGTCACAGTACCTGCATGAATACGATCCGGAGTACGGCCAGATTTGATGAGAACCTCGAGGTCGACGAGGCCCAAAGACATGAGACCCAGGGTCAAACCGGCCATCAAGCCTGCAAACGCCACTAGTCCGGCGATTATCGCCAGATATAACCAGAAATCGGCCCCACAGCAACCCGTACTATCACTACCCATCTCTCTATATCCAGACTCTTTGCTTTGCTTTGCTAGTTTCAATCAACAAATGAACAAGCTCATTTGTTAAAATATGCTTTTTATGTATTAAAACGTTAAAAAACTACAGACTGATGCTTTAGGGCAGCACTGTAAATATTCAGCTGAATCACTGTCGTGTTGTGACTACGATTAACTGCAGAATATTCTTCTCTTTCACTCTCCAAGTCCAGCATACCAGAATTTCTTGGAGTTTAATTAATTTTAAAAGATTCTTAAATTTCAAAACATTTTGGCAAATAACACAAAATAGCCCCTGTGTTATAGTGGAGTATTCAAATTAGCTCTTATATTTTTAATTCGATCAATCTAACCTCTGAGTTTTCCAATTTCATTCAAATTGCTCATTTAAATTTTTTTGGACAAAGTTACCCCTAGGTTATCTTTGCCCGTACGAATTAGCCGTGTGTTTATTACTAATGATTATTACCGTATACTCAAATTAGTGTGTGTGTGTGTGTGTCTATTGAAATGAGTTTTCTTATCACCATTCAACTAATGTTGTCTTCTTTCTTACAGGAACTTTGATTTGGCCAACTTCTTAGTTTGGATTTACATACTAAAATAGCCATTCGATTT
>JAOSBP010000002.1:1432772-1453512 GCA_027563825.1 Erythroxylum mucronatum | reverse complement strand
TCGGAGGTCGGATTTGTTTTTGCAGAGACAGAACCCTCATCACCAACAAGAAAACCCATTTCAGTAGACACACACACACTAATTTAAGTATACGGTAATAATCCATTGGTAATAAACACACGGCTAATTCGTATGGGCAAAGATAACCGAGGGGTAACTTTGTCCAAAAAAATTTAAATGGGCAATTTGAATGAAATTGGAAAACTCAGGGGCTAGATTGATCGAATTAAAAATATAGGGGTTAATTTGAATACTCCACCATAACACAGGGGCTATTTTGTGTTATTTGCCAAACATTTTCTATACTATTTTATTTTTAAAAATTAACAAAAAAATAAAAAAATTGGGGTGAAATATATATATATATATATATATATATATAATGTGAGTAATCAAGTAATATTTATATAACAACTTAATTTATTATTAATTTAATAATTTAAGATAATTATATAAATTATTAATAAAATTTAATTAGTTTAAATCAAATTTAAAAATTAAATTAGATCAATATAATAATAACATTTTATTAATTTACGTATAATATATTTTATTGTTATTTTTAATAAAAATATAGGAGAATAAACTTTCCTAAAAATAAAAAAAATCAATTCATGTATAATATTTACACAGCGTGTGTTTTTGTTATTATTTTTTAAGAAATTTTAAGATAATAAACTTTGATAAGAAGGCAAAAAAATAAATTCTCATAATTAAAAACTTTTTAAAAATTATGTAAATTAAAATATTGCAATATTTTAATTAAAATAAATAATTTTAAGTTGATTAATAAATTTAGAATCTAATTCAAGCAGTTTATAATAAATATTTATTAAGAATAATTAATATATATTTATATTATTTTGTAGTTCAATCAATGAAGTAATATGTAATTAAGGGCTGTTCATTAGTTCAATTGTTGGTCATTTCATTTATTAAACATTAGATTGACTCTATAAATCATATGTTCTTAATAAATCACTTACTTAATGAATTATTAATTTAATTTAACTAATGTTAATTATTGTTCATATCAAGATTATTTCTTCTTATTATTCTTCATAAAAATATATAATTAATTAAATATTAAATTAGAGTTTCTAATAACTCATGATCGGACCTTTTTTTTAACTCATAAACTATTAAATTTTAGATAAAATTATGTTATTTTAATTAATCAATTCATCAATTATTAAATAAAATACGATGGAATTTGAATATATTGCTTTCTAGGGGTGGTCGAGTTAGTGGAGTGGAAGAGTATGAGACCAAAAGGTTCTATATTTGAATCCCCCTACATACGCTCTTTCGATCGAGCCTGTTGTACAGGGCTTGTCTAGAGTGGAATACCCGATTGACATAATTTATAGGCTATTATATTAATTCAAAAATTTATTTAGTGCGCATCTAAATGATAACGGTTGCGAATTTCTCCGTTTTTAAAAAGAATTTGAATGTATCAACCTTTTGTTTTTAGTTGTTCCCCTTAGGACAAAGATGTGAATAATTCGGAATTGCGCCATGACCTGCTTTTACGTGACTTGTACATTTTATAACTTAATTTGACCTTAAACAAAAAGCGTAGGACTCCAGGAGATGAAGTATTACCAAATGTCGACGTGATTGATGACTAATCCAAAAGCACGCACCAGACGGACATTCCAAAAAGGATAAAGAAACCACTTGAAGGTGTATGACTTTTTATTTTTGGTTACAATAAAGAAAAATTAAAATTATCGGAAAAAAATATCACAGGTATCAGCTCATACAATCAAAAAGAGGACATCTGGAATATCAGATAAAGGTGTATGACTTTATTAAGGAAATATTAACATCAAATTAGGGATGACATTTTTAACTCAGATCAGCTTTAATGGATCAAGGCCTCGTTTGGTTATTAGCTGATTAGCCAAAAGTTAACTGATTAATTCAAATTAACTGATTGACTTTATAAAAAAAATTAATTAAGTTATTTGGCAAAGAGTTGATTGCAATTCGCTGATCAAATTGACTGATAGAATTAGCCATCAGTTAAATACAATCAATTGATTGTCAAACAGAACTCAAGTCTAAAATGAGCGAGCCTTGGATTTGATATTTTAAAAAACACGAGCCTCAGATCCGAGTACAGGCTTAGGCTGTTTAACCCTGGCTCGATCTAATGTTCGACAACTATAAAAAATTAATATTATTTTTAATTTAAATTAAAAATACATATAAGTTATTACTTAATTTTAAATCATTAATTTGTAAGTTGATGTAACAAGTTGTGGCATGAGCGCATTAAAAAAAGTTTCGTCTTCTTCTTCTTCGAACAGAATAGGATTCCAAATTGGCTTTGTCTGATACAGGGCCAGTCACGTGCCAACGTAATCTCATAAACCAGGACTTGGCATTGATGTGTCAACGGCAGCTAATCGTGGGACACATGGGTGTGCTTTAATTTCATTATACAACTACCAAGTTAAATTTAGAATTTTTAAATTTGATTACGAAATGATTTAGCTCTAACCAATTACTTCAAAACATAAATTTTTATAACTTTATATTAATAGGGATGTTAATTTTAGCCGGACCTGACCTAATTTTAGACTGAATTTCGGTTTAGCTCATGACCTAATTGATGTGTAAAAAATGACGTCATTTTTTATTTTTTAAAAAAATATCTGGATCACGGGCCGGGCCACGGGCCAGCCGGCTCAACTCGGCTTCAACCCGGCCCATTGACATGTACAAATATCATGAAAATTTTTGGAAAATAAGACAAAATAATTAAAGTTGATTATATATAAGAAAAATTCAAGTTAGGTTTTGAGTTATTGATTTTAAATTTGATTTAATCAAAATTGACTCGTTAATTTGAAAATAAAATAAAACTAAACAAAACAATTCTAACATGTAAAGCACTGATACGTTTTGAATAGGTCCGAAACTCTATAAGACTAATTTCCAATCCTGCGTATTTGAAAGCCATTCCCACTTAGTAGCTCCTGCATTTCTTTTATACTAATCGTAGGTCTACATAGGAATTCCAATAAAGTCGATTTGACTTTTTTTTAATACTCGAATAACAATAAAATAAATTAATCTTGATTCGATTTTTTTTATAATGTTGAAGTTAAATCAAGAATTTGATTAATTTTGAGGTTAAAAATATGAGTCCTTAAGAGACTCCAGAGTTTAATATTTTTATAGGTTAAAAAATATTTTTTTGTGTATATTAAATTTTTTTAAAATTTTTAAAATTTATTAGTTTTTTCTTATCTTAGTTTTCGGTTAAAAAATAATGACGAACTTAATGCAGTATGAACGTGCTATATACACTAATAAAGATTTTGAACCGTCTTATTTTTTGGGTTTTTTAAACGGAAAGAATTCGTAGTTACTATCATTTAAATGCGTACTAGGTAAATCTCCGGATTGACTCAATAGTTTGCAAATCACGTCAACCGAATACTTCGCACTAGGCAAGCCTTATACGAGGCTTAATCGAGATAACATACGTAAGGGGATTCGAACACAGGACCTTTTGACCCTATGTCTCCTACTCCACTAACTTGATCACCTCCTAAAGAGCAAATTAGATTCTTAATTTTTTAGGTTAATTTACTTTAATAATTTTTATTGTTAAAAATTAACCAATTTATTAATTAATCGATTAGTTTTTATAAGCTAAAATAAAGCAATTAATTTTATTTAACAAATTTGTAATTAAACTTCAAATTTCTATATACATAAGTACAGTAATTTAATCATGTGTCAAAATTTTGTAATTTTACCAGAACTTCATTCAGTTAAACTTTTTAAATTTTAAATTTTTATTATCAGTTTAATTTTTGTCTATTTTAAAATATTAATTTTTAGAGTGTGTAAAACTTTAAAAAGTCCCTAGGGGTGGTCGAGTTGGTAGAGTGGAAGGGCATAGAGTTAAAAGATTCTGTGTTCAATTTTTTTATTTACGCTCTTTCGATCGAGTCTGTCCTACAGGACTTATCTAGTGCTGAGTATTTGATTGACGTGATTTGCAAAATATTGCGTTAATCCAAAGATTTACTCAGTGCGCATCTAAAAAGTAACGGTCGCAGATTCTTTGGTTAAAAAAAAAACTTTAATAATAATTTCAATTAGTATATTGCGTATGGAAGTTGAATTTTTATTCTAATAAATAATTATGGCAAAATAATACGGAGATAAATAAACAATTAAATTGAAAAACATCGAATCAACTTGCTCATGTGAAGAAAAGGAGCAAAAGATACCGCTTATGTAGATACGCCACGTGGCACCAACGACCACCACGTCGGACACGAAGCACAACCGACACGACACCTTCAGCTAGTGGCGTAGTGAGTGACTTGATTTGAGTGACGACGAGGCGAGCGAGATGGGAATGCGAATCGCTTCGAGTCGCAAAAGGGCTGATGGAATCGGTGTTTATTCTTATTGTCCTGATCTGGATTGGATACGAGTAAAGCTTGTTCTTAATGCCCTATGCACGAATTCCAATCACAACCGTTATCAGTCTAATTTGATGCAATCCTTCTCTGCATTGCCAACTTGTGATCGAGCATCCGATTCACGAACAGGCACTCTCTGATTCCCCAAACGAACGTTTAATTCGTGTTCCTCGAATGGCATTTCCCAATAAACCCTTCTTTGTCTTGTCCCCTCGTTTCCCGCGCTCTTTCTGGCTCCATCTGGAGCTGAACTGCAGACCGTTTAACTATTCAGGTCCGTTTCCTTTGGTAATACTCTTTTTGTTTTTGTTTTCGTGGCGTGTTTGTTTGTTTGTTTGTTTATTACACTAGGCTCTTCTGTAACCGCCGATTTTTGTTTTGACACATGATTGATACATGTGCTGCATTTTTGTTATTTTGTTCTAAGAAGTTGTTTTGCTGCGTTTGGGGTTTTTGTGGAAATTGGAGCATTCTGCTTGAATTGTTCTGAGAAATTGGATTGTTAGGTGATACTTGGAGCGTTACTTGACGATTCTTGAGTGTAGACCAGGTTTGCACTTTCACTCTCTGCTCAATTTGATTGTGTTTTGCAGTTATGATGCTAAGGTCTTTTTGTTTCCCGGGTAAGTGTCTGCGATTCTTTTCTTGGAGAATGTATAGTTGAAACCATGCAAATTAGTCAACTTGTTCCAAGTTCACATATTTTCCATCTGTGGTAGATTTATCGCTAAAGAAAGTATTGAAAAGTTCAAACGTAGAAGAAGTAAGGGTTAGTTCCCCGTACTAAAGGCATTTATTAGGTAATCTGTTTATTCTGTTATTGTTGGTCAAGAGAATGTGCAAGGAACTGGATGGTGTTATGGGTTTTGCATTTTATGGTCATTTTTCACGGAAATTGGAATGTTTGGTGTTTTGAGTATTTTCTTATGTGAGAGATGAGAGAGAAGCTGTTGATTACACAAGACGTGGAATTTGGTCGTTTGTCCATTTATTGGGTGCGTAGTAAGTGGATGAGAGACAATTAGGGCGCACTACAATTGTCGTATTCGAAGTTGACCATTTTGCCATGTTCGTTGGATCTACCAGGGGCCAGTCAGTTGGCTGCAGAATGGATAAAAGTCAGAGAACCGTTCTAAGTGATCAATATGTGACTATCTGTGATGGCATTCAAAAACCATTTATTTGGTCCTCATCGGAAGAAGGAAGCGACATTGAAATTGGGAAACAGATCTTCTGCAACCGACCTCTGAATATGGAGAACATTGTAGCTGTTGGTTTCGATATGGATTATACCCTGGCTCAATACAGACCTGAAACTTTTGAATCCCTTGCATATGATGGTACGGTCAAAAAGTTGGTGTATGATCTTGGTTATCCACAAGAAGTAAGTTTGTCACAACACGTTCTTCTTAACTTCAATATTTTAGCATGTGAGCTAAAACATTGACGTATCTATTGCAGTTGCTGGAATGGTTATTTGATTGTAAATACATGGTTAGAGGTTTGGTTTTGGATAAAAAGAGAGGCAACATCTTGAAGGTAATTTTCTTAATAGCTATATGGTCACAGTTGTCTGCAGTTGTAACAGGTTCTTATGAAGCATCTGATTTGGTAACTCCTCTTTATGCAGATGGATCGTCACAAATATGTAAAGGTTGCCTACCATGGATTTAGAGAGATGTCCAAGGAAGAAAAAGTTGGCACATATGGAAATACTCTGATACGTGATGCTTTTGATGGACCTGAATATGCACTTGTTGATACTCTTTTCTCATTAGCTGAAGTTTACTTGTTTGCCCAGCTTGTTGATTTTAAGGATCATAATCCGGGAAAGATTCCAGAGGGAGCAGAGTAAGAACATTAGTTAGTGCTCATTTTCTTTCAGAAATCTTTTATATTCCATTCATCACGTGTTCTTAATTTTTGGAGGAAAATGAACTCTTTTCCAGTCTTTCATAATACACCTCTTGACCAAATATTCTTCGCATTGTATTAATATAAGTTCAACAATATGTGATTCTATAAACAGTCTGCTTTCAGAATAAAAATTGCTTTCCTAAAAGGAATGCAACTGGCCCAGTGTGTTACTCTTTGATGTTTACTCAAGCATTATCCTTTTATTGGCAAGTATATACTAGAGGATGAGCTTAATCTTATATTCATAAATACTCTGATGATCATCTAACTTTTTCCACTGCTTCTTAACACTAAAGTATGTTATCTTATATTAAAATATATTCCAGTTCTAAGCTGTTGACTTCTTTGTATGAAACATATATCCTTCGGATGAAATAATTAACGCCACATGTTACGTATAAAGCAACAAATAATATAATCATAGGTTGTATGTGAGCAAATATCTGTAACACAAACTATTTGTGGCTATAAATGAAATGAATAGTATACGTTAGCAAAATGTAGCATGTTTCGTTGATGTTTTGTAGAATTTCTTTCCAATGATTAATTAATGATGATGTACCATCATGCAAGAATGCATACTTTATTAGATTATGCATCTTACACTCTTTATACACCTGTTTATTGTTTCCATTTTCAATGTCCAACCAAATCTTTCAGTTATACTCGTATGTATAAAGATGTTCGTGCAGCAGTTGATATGTGTCACCGCGATGGAACTCTGAAGCAACTTGTCGCTAAGAATCCCAAAAAGTGAGGGTAAATTTGGTATTTCATTTGTGGAGCAACATATATACGTTATGAGTAGTGACCCCATTGTCTTTAACCCAGAAAGTCCGGTCTAATGAATGTTTCCCAGTGAACAAGTGGTCTCTTGGCTTTCTCTCGAGACTGAGTCATACTTATCTTCGTGATTTGTGCATCATTAATCTCCTTAAAAATGGCTTTTAGACACCACACTTCTTTTAATCTTTATTTTATCTTTTCTGTTTTCTATGATGCTCCATCAGGTATATCATTGAAGATACATCTGTAATTCCGATGCTTAAGATGCTCAGAGATTCCGGTCGATCAACTTTCTTGGTGACAAATAGGTGTTTAATGATGCCCTTTCTATAGTAGCCTAAAACTATAATGTTTATTTCCGAGAGAATCTTTTGCTGTTTCCTCATAAAGCTTTGGATGGTAAAATATGAGAGTATTTATTCATCTCTTTTGCAGCTTATGGGATTACACAAACATTGTGATGAATTTTGTTTGTGGTTCACTTACCATGGTCGATAGCAGAACCTGCAACTTTGATTGGCTTCAGTTCTTTGATGTTGTCATCACTGGCAGGTCATATTCATTTAACCAAAACATCAGAATGGTCAATTCTATATATTATTGATTCCATTCTTTTATTGCCTTCCCTTTCTGATGAGTCTCTTGGTCCTAATTTATCTTTCATTTCAGTTTTCATAACATTAGATGTAACGGGTGATCCACCGAATAAATTTTTTTACCATTTCTTTGATGATTGCTTTCTTTTGTCAGGCTGATTGACTCTTCAAGATTCATTTCTCTTTATATTGATAATCTTCTGGTTACCCTGTCTTGAGCTGTTTCCAATGCTATCTACTAACAAACCTATTATTGCTGCTAACTTCAACAATTTTATTTGGTAAAATGAGTGTTTCTTTTGGTTCTTTGACTTTTGACACTTATGGAACTATATGTTCAGTGCAAAACCTAGCTTCTTTCATGAAGAAAATCGTGCTAATCTTTTTGAGGTGGAAGCTGATTCTGGAAAGCTACTAAACACTGATAATGGCACTCCAATGCCCCAGGTTTGTGTGGAATTCTGTCCTATCCTTATTCGTCACTGGTGATCTTAGTCCTTCCTTTCAATGATCCAAAATTTTACTTCTAAAAAAGGTCGGAGATACTTTTCCAAGGATATCATTGATGGAGAAAAATAAGAGTTGTCGAGTTTTCCAGGTAATTTTGATTCTGTAACGTTGTAATGAGATGTTTTTAGATGTGCTGTAAAATTAAGAGCATTCATAATGCCAACCTTCCTTGGAAGAAAACTATGTAGTTGGCACCACGAAACTACAGCATTTCATGTGAAATGTTTCAGTTTGAAGCTAATTGTGTTTTTGAACCTGCCTTTTCAGGGAGGCAATGTTGCTCATCTACATAAGTTGCTCTCAATTGAGTCTAGTTCACAGGTGATTATTTGTCAACTTGTTTCTGTTTTTGCTAATGGGTTTGAGAAGTGTACCAACTAGATGTGATGCAGCACCGTGGTTTATAAGGATGTGTTTCAGACATGACCGTTTGGAATATTTTTTCTTCTTAACTTTTATTTGTTTGTGTATTTGATAATTGGATGTTTGAATTGGTGGTATAACAAATATATATGTTTTACTAGGTTCTTTATGTTGGTGATCATATCTATGGAGATATTTTACGCAGCAAAAAGGTTCTCGGTATGATATTCTTACCTCCTAAATTTCATTTCTAAATTGCTAGGTTAGCAGTTTTGCAACACAAATTAATATGTTTTCTAAGTAATTTTAAGTGGGGCATGCATGGAATTATTTTATGGTCTAGAAAATTGTGAAGAAAAGTTAGAAGTGGACACATGTCAGCCATAATCTGGTCCAAATTGGCAGTAGTATTACTCATTCCTTAAAACATTGTTATCGGTAATGTGGTCTACATGTTTAATTTGGCATGTGAGATAGGTTTAAAGATGTGAAACTTTCTTTTTGTCCAATTTTGTTGTGCACCTCTGAACAAGTTGCTGTATAGTATTCCCGGAAATTTTGGAATACGTTGTTTATTTTTTCCTTCAAAAGCAATTTATTGCTCCAAAATTATAATATGTGACTTCTTCCCTATTCATAAATTGTCATTAGATGACAACAGCCAATTATTTCTCCCTTGCAATATTAATGTGGCTGTTTCCAGTGCATCTGTTCACAGTTGTGGTAAGCTTGATTTTTAATGTATTTATGGGCAGGTTGGAGAACTATGCTTGTGATTCCAGAGCTTGAGAGGGAGGTGCAACTTCTTTGGGAACTGAGGGATACACGAAAGGTGAATTGCTACAAGTTATTAAACTGAGATAAGACTACAAGTCATTCTGAACTTCCATTTTGAATGGAAATTGTTAGATATTGATATAACTAGCTGTCCAACTTAATGATAATTGATGGAATTTAATACATTTATGGGCAAACTTATTGGGAAGAATTTGTGAATCAGCCAAGTATGGGTTTCTCCCCTTTCCGTGGTTTCTTTTGCTTAATTTCTAAAATGCAAAGTGATTGAAATGGACCATATTATGGAATGGGTTGTTAGTTTCATTGCCTGCTGGCAATCAAGTGGATGATGTCTTCCGTATGTGATGATTATAGTCAATCTCTTGAGTTTTATTTCACAAAATGGACAGCCTTTTTTGAGGATTGTTTTACTGTCTGTATACACTAAATAAGATTAAAGCTTTTGATTTATTTTACACCATTTCAATTATAATTATCTGGATTAATAAACTCTATCTTGTTTCCCGAAATGACATTATTATGCAGTGCCTTAGATCATTGAGGGATGATCGTGATCAAATTGAAGATTGTTTACATCATCTTATGCTGTCCCTCAAGTAAGTATATGTTCAGGTCCACGAATTAAAATCTTTTATAGTTCACCTGTTAACATGGGCTTTGCATACAAATTTAATTGTATATTGTTCTTTTTTAATTTTTAAGCCAACCTACACATTTCTACAGGTTTGATGATCTAAATGCTGAGCAGAAGCAGGAGAAACATGAGGCTATGGGCGAGTTAGAGGTTAAATGCATGTGTTATGATGCTAGTACCACTTTCAACTTTCCCCTTATGAACGATGTTGTACATACTCACGTTATATTTTGAATGTTCACTGCTGATAGTGCGAAAAGGATAAAGTAAGAAGTGCCCATCGTCGTGCTCAACAGGAATGTCATCAAAAGGTGAACAAATTCATCCGACCTTCATAAATAGTACTTAGCATTATCACATTACACATGTTAATTCAGGTCACTTAGCATTATCACATTACACATGTTAATTCAGGTCAATGATTGCTTGCTCTTGCCGGTTATTAACTGCAGTTTCACAAGGTCTGGGGACAACTCATGAAGACAGGTTATCAAAATTCCCGATTTGCTCATCAGGCAAGATTTAATCACTTGTTTTGCGGTCATTTTGAAAGATGTTTCCGTATTCCCTTTCCTCCTATACTTTTCCTTATAACGCGCAATCGTGGCAGTATAAAATCTGTACTTTCTGGATTCTACAGGTTGAAAGATTTGCTTGCCTTTATACCAGCCAAGTATCCAACTTAGGCTTGTATTCTCCAAACAAGTACTATAGACCCAGTGAAGACTACATGCCTCATGAATTTCACATTCTTCCTCAGTGAGCTGGTTCTCATCTGGTTGTGGAATGGACAATCGTGAGGGAGCTTTTTACATGAAGTTTTCTTTTCGGTCACATCGTAAGCTTGTAATGTACTGTATGACAGTGTTAAGCTTGTACCTTAAAAACTAGTTGTGGAACCAACAAACTTGTAGCTTCTAACTTGCCATAAAGAGTTGAAAAAACATCCTCTGTTCTTGTATGTGAAAGCTTTGTGTTGATAGGTAATTTGTTTTTTCCAAAAAGGGGTATCAACATTCTAAAAAGCGCCATTGTTCGTCTGCCTCGAAGAAGAAGAAGATGCATTTTCTTTCCTTGAAGATGAGATGTGACTTTTTACCGCCGAATTATGAAGCATATCGACATGTTTAATGCATGCTCAAGAAGCTAAACTTCATCTTGTCTCTCTAAATCTTCCATTTCCAGTGGCTCAGGGAATATTTCATTGGATAACCTTTTAATGGAAGATGTGTGCTCAATTCCACCACTTCCATGAGATCCTACTCTTCCCGACTGCTTTAGTACATTAATGCCTTCTCGGATGGTCTGCCCGGCATTATCTGATGAGCTATGTCGCCAACTACCGAAAACAACAGCATTCCAGGATCTCATGGATGAACTTGTTCTCAACCTCCCGGAGCTGAAACTCTCCTCTCTTACCACCTTTAGAGGGTTCTCCAAGGCTTTTAGAATGTACTTCATTGGAGGACGTTTGGCCGGCTTGGGGTTAAGACATGACCTTGCTACAATGGCCATTGCCCATACCTCTTCCAACAGGTCCTCATCTATAATCAAAGATGGATCAACGATCTTAGTAACCAGTTCCTTGTCATATATACTGATGCATCCCAGCGTGTTCTCCAGCCACTCCCTTGAAGATGCATCATCCGATTTACTGATCCCAAGCTTGCCTGTGACCAGCTCGAGTAACACCTTCCCAAAACAGTATACGTCGTATGCACAAGTTGCTGGGGATGCACCTACACATTAACAGAGAAATATATCAAACTGTATACACCACCTGAAGAAGAAGGCACATCAACCATTTCTTTTTTTGGAGAAAGAATGGAATTGAACTAATCCTGACATGAATGTGTTAGGTCCGACAATCCCGAACATACTACAACAAATTATAATTCAATGACTTCTGCAAGACTAATGTAAGCATGTCTTCAAGAACATTATTCACAGGACAATGAACTAGATCCTGGTCACCAAGATGTTGATCCTCATTTTAAGTTTGTTCAGTCAATCTTCCAAGTTTTAGATAATGGATTATTCGCTTATTAATGAAAAGCATCAAGAGGGATGCAGCTTTTCGGATAATAATGAGCCATTACTAAGTCAAAACCGGTGCAATAGAAGATTGAATCTCATAATTCCTTTCTAGTGTAAAGGAAGAAAATGGAAGGGGGAGAAAAATTTTAAGAATTTCGTATATGAGATCACTATACGTACCAGAAGTGCCAACTTCAAAGGATCTGCATGTTAAGAAGAAAACATATTAGTATTCCTTGAAAATGAAAAGAGAAAGAGCACTATTCTCTATGAATCAAGCAGACCTTGGCTAAGTGAAGCAAATGAGAAACATTGGTCCTGGATTCAGGTACCATTTAAAACAATGTCAAAGGACCTGGTAACATACTATATCAACAACAAGCTTTTTCGTGACAGAGAATCATTTGAATCATGCATGAGTTGATTCTAATGGTCGATCACGTTCTGCAGGATAATCCTCACAACATTAATCAGTTTAGTCCTCCATTTTCTGCAATCTACGACGCTTAACTCTAATCCTGTGGATATACTAAATCAAGCATATGTTCTTCTCATGGCCCTCTTTACACCAAAATGATAATAAAGGAACATGGTGGAAGCAAAAAATAGCTCCATCTGATTCAACTCAAAAGACAAAACAAGATATTCGTAGACCACTACCGAAGCTTATAGTGAATAATCAACAGAACTAAGGATATCTGCAACTCTTAAATTACTTACTGTTGCTTTCTCAAGAATCTTGTCAGCACATTTTGATGCAATTCACCTTCCTGGGGACGAACCTCGCTTAAGCTTCCAAGTCGCACCTCAAATTTATCGTCAAGCAGAATGCTACTCGCTTGTATATCTCTTCAACCAAAGAAAAATAAAAACATGAGAATCACCAATTGAAGCCTTTTTGTAAAATATCTTCTGAATAAAGCTAATAAGAAATATGTGTGCTTAGACGATACGTGAGTAAAAGAAGAGAAACAATACAATTCAACTTTCTTAAACCAAAAAGTATATGAATAGGACATTTTAGTAGTTAACGATCTAGATCAAGTCCTAAGATGCATATTCCCTATGACTGTTCAATCAGAAAGGACATGGACATACTAAGATTAATACCTCAGCATTCACAGATTATTCTGCGCATTATGGAAAAGGTCCAGCATAGAAGTCTAATAGTTCACCGAACTTCATTGCGACCAACAGAATATCGGAAATCGAACTAAACAAAACTTTAAGCTAATCCAAAGGAAGATGTGCAAGAAAACTTTAAGCTAATCTAAAGGAAGATGTGCACTACCTATGAACAAGGGGAGGGGTACACTCATGGTGTAGGTAAGAAAGGCCTTCTGCAGCTCCTATCGCAATTTTCAATCTAGTAATCCAGTCCAGTGACTGTAAATCTTCATCCTCCAGAATTCCTGGCCTGTAGAAGGAGTTAGCCAAGTCTCCGTTGGGCATATATTTGTAGACCAAAAGCTTCTCGTTCTCCAAACAATGTCCCAAGAGCGGGACCAATCTTACATACGAATACTTGCTAAAAAGTTCGAGTTCTGCCATGTATGACTCTTTATTCATGGAGTGTAAGTTGACCTTTTTGACAACTATAGGGATTTCTCCTGCAAGAAAACCATGAAAGAGATCTCCAGAGTGACCATGCTTGATGAGATTAGTCTCACTAAATCCACCAGTTGATTGAAGCAGTTGCTCGTATGTGAAAGACTCTCCCACATTGAACACGTTAGTAGGATCCTTGGGATACGAAGGGCTATTCGCCTCTGGAAAAGGCCCGACATTTGCAATGCCCCTTTGAGTTGAGACGCTCCTGTTACACCTTCTTAGAACCACCAACAAAACCAATACTAAAATAACAATGAAACCTACTCCAGCAAACAATCCTACCAAAATGTAAATCCAACGTTTGCTTTTCTTTGCAGCAGGTTCTGGCAGAGGCGGCTGCACCAATTCCGGGTTTCCAAAATCATTGAAAGTTAAGCCTCTTTCCGAGTAAAATAATCTGCAGACTTCCAAACTCCTCTGGTTAGGAACCTCCTGAAGGCAGTTTCTGTCCAGGCTAAAATTTCTTGCAACATCACCAGGAGCCATTCCTTGGAAATAGTTACCAGACAAATCAATTGAAGTAAAATTTCCAAGTGACAATGGCAGAGCTCCGTATAACAAGTTGTTCGACAAATTGAACAGGTGATTACTGGCATTGCCATCTAAGCTAAAATTAGGCAAATTGCCTGTAAAGTTATTACTAGATATGTCAAGTAGATGCAAACTTTGCAATGATAACAATGCGCGAGGAACGGCACCATCCAATTTATTCCCACTGAGTACCACAACCTGCAATCCATTAAGACTCGAAAAAAGACCATCTGGCAACGCACCCTCGAGCTCATTTCCCCCAATATTCATACTCCGCAAGCTCTTCAAACCGGTTAACTCTGTAGGCAATGACCCAGACAACGAATTCTTACCTAGATTGAGCTCGACCAATCTAGAAAGATTACCAAGTTGGACAGGTATTGAACCTGTGATACTATTATCAGACAAATCCAAGAATTCGAATCTATTAACACCACCTAAACCCGGAGGGATCGACCCAGATAAGTAATTCGAGGAGAGGTCAAGCCCAGATAGATTACGAAGCAATGCAACAGATGTAGGTATTGACCCAGTAAGCAAATTCCTTGAAAGATCGAGAACAGATAGGTGCATTAACTGTCCAAATGTAGTAGGAATACTACCAACAAGATCATTACCAGATAGATACAAAGCGTTGAGTTTAGTTAAGTTACCAAGTGAAGGAGGAATCGCACCGGTCACTGAACTTGACCGGAGATCCAGTAATTGCAACGAACTGACCCGGTAACCAAACCAATACGGTATAGAACCGGGAAGTGAGAACCCAGAAGCGTTAAAAGACTCCAAGAACGTAAAATTTGCAAGAGCATCAACACTGAAACTGGGATTCAATCGCCCAACACGGGTTCGTCTAAACCCGGATACATTGATTTCCACAACCCGACGGTTCTTGCACTTGATTCCCTTCCACCCACTGCATGGCTCGGATCTTCTAGGCCATTCTCTGCTTCTGATACCCAGTGACGACCGGAGATCGAACAATGCTAATCTTTCGACGCGAGAGTTCAAGAACAGTTGCTGGGACAGGACACAGTGGATCGAGAACAAGAGCAAAACAGCCAAATGGAACAGAAATCTTGGACCGTCCTCCATTGAAATGAAATGTGATAATGTGGAGATGGTGAACTTATTCAATACATGTTCAGTTCACCATCTTCTTTCTTCTTCTACCTGCTTATTGGTGTTGATGTTGACCAACCCGCTACTTCTCTGTAGTCTGTACGTTGATGTACTTTGCATTTAAGGAAATAAATCTCAAAAATCCCATCAAAGAAACAAAAAAGAAAAAGAAGTGATTTATCGTTTCTAGTTATGTCTGTAATATTCTCACCTCCAATCACGAGCTCTGATTCTGTTTCCGATGTCGTGTTCTGTTCCTTGTATTCACTTCATGGTTCATACCCGAACCAACCAAGTAAAAACAGAAACAAATACTTAATGTTTCTATAAACATTAATAACGAGGTGTGTTTAGTATTAACCTCCAAAAATGAGATCTTTCCTCAAAAGGTCAATTAATTTCAATCAAAATTAGCAATTTTGTCTCGAACTGTACTTGTCATAGAACCCAGAACAAGAAAAATGACTGGCAGTAGCTTTTAAGACATTAAATTGTAGATGTTTGTAATGCCCCAACCGCCAGGTCTCTGCTGTCTGTACTGGGTCGCTTTCACTCCCACCGGAGAGCCATTAATGAAACCACCTCTGCTATTTTTTTTTCCTCTCTCTCTCTCTCTCTCAAGAAAACTCAAAAACTAGAACTCCGGTGCACATGGGTCGAGCCGGTAGCTTAGCTGGACATGGGTTCGTCGCCGAGCCAGGGCCTCGGTTGTTAATAATTCTTATTGGGTTCCGTTGACTTCCCGGATTTTCGGGGAAAAGAGGTCCTATAGCGCTAACTTACCCTCCATTGAAACACATAGAAAAAGCTTGCACACATCGTTAATGATTGAACTAAATTACTAACCACAAAAAAGAATCTTAGTTTATAATCAACAGTTCTTCTTCATGTTAGGTGACATGACTGTCACATTATTACTGTAGAGGGACAAGTACCGGTACATCTCCAACTGATTAAGATTTGAACCCAATTGTTTATGGATTCAGAATCCACTAAAGATCGAAACTTTTCACTAATTTATTACTTCGTAACCTTCAAGAATCAAGACACAAACTTTATTGGTCAGGATCTTCGATAAAGAATGATCAATCACTCCACTTGGCAATAATGATAATAATAATCCAGGAAGAAGCTTACTGAGGTTTGTTGTTCTGTTATTGTTGTTGCAAATATCTATGAAACGAATAGATTAGACAAAAGTCGGTACGGCGTCGCTTCGATGTCGGAATGGATGCCTATTATATGGTGATTATTATTAATGAATAATAAAAATTTTATTTTATAACACTATTTAGCCTAAGCTTTCTTCTAATTAATCGTATTATTATATTTTTTATTTTTTTTCTCTTCTCTTATCTTTTCTTCTCTTGTGGGTCATTCGAAAACAAATTCTCGACTAATTAGGGGTAAAGATAAATACTATTAGACTTTTTCAGACTCTGCATTCTAACAAAATTTTTATTAAATTATTATTGTTGTTAGATATTGGACAAACATTTAATTGTGTACTTAACTTGCATGTTAGAAAGATTAGGCCTTTCTAACATGGTATCAGAGCCAGATTGTCTCGATGGTTTGAAGCGGTATTCGGTTATGTCCCTTTACCCAATATGTCCATCAAATGCCCAATCTTGCTCTGGACTGAGAGGGATGTGTCAGAAATCCTACATCGGACAAGTATAAGAGCATTTAACAATTATAATAGTGTACAAACCTCCCCCTTTTGAGCTAGTTTTTGGAGATGAGTTAGGCCTTTCTAATATTGCAATAAGAGACTAAGTTAAATAAAGGATAATAATTAAAAAATCAAACTGTTTTGATCAATTCAATTGTGAAAATTTTAAATCAGTCAACTTTTTAATTAAGTTTTTAATTTTTGATTCGATTTATTTTAATAACCTTTGTTGTTAAAAACTAATCAGTTTATTAATTAATTTGTACTCCCTCCTATTCAAAATAAAAGTCGTTTTAGAGGGATGCACACTTATTAAAAAAGTTAATGAAATGTTTGATATACCCTTATTAATTACATGTTGAAGTGTCTTAAATTAATTATTTGAGATGTGAGAGAAATTAAAGGGTAATTTTGGAAGTAAAATCATAAAGATGCATAAAAAGTCACAAACGGCACTTATTTTGAATAATTAAAATCCTTCTAAAATGACTTTTATTTTGAATAAGAGGGAGTATTTAATAATTTTTTATTTGAATTTTAATTATTTGATGAGTAAGAATATTCTCCTTCAATTATATTTTAATTTTTAATTATATTCAATTTTAATACTAGATAAATTTTTAAAATTTAAAATTTTTATTTTTATACAAATTTTAAAATATTAGAAAGATGATATTTTGGAGGATGTCATGTCACTATATTGAATTACTTGTGGAATTATATGAACCAACAAAAGAAAATTAGTCTTAGTCAGTTAGACCCATTCAAACCAATCAATATCTTGGAAAAAGAAAAAAGTAAGTGTGAAAGAAGAATATCACTGCATGTCCAAGTTGGCCATTTGCTTCTGTCGGCTTGATGCTGATGGGTGGCGCAGACCAAACTCACCTTTCGTAGTTCCCGCGTAGACATAAAAACGCGAACATACGACCGAGTCTTTAACTCTTCTTAGCCATTACACGTGGCATCCTGTCTTCGTACACATGCAAGCTAAGTTGTTAACATTTATGTACCTCCGGTCCAAAGTTAATATTATTTTTTTCAAAAATAAAATATATTTAATTAAAATTATTAAAATTTTGAAATGCTGATAATTTTCTATAATCTAATGTTTTTTTATTTTAAAATTTAAATTATTTCATAATATTTTATTATTTTTATTTAAAATAATAATTTTGATATTATATTATCATAAAAGTATAGATTAAAAAATATAATAAAAAAGCTTATATAGTAATAAAATGATATTAAATGTCATATCTACATGTGAGTTTATCGGAAACAGCCTCTCTACTATGTAGGGGTAAAGCTGCGTACTATCAGACCTCTCCAGATCTCGCCTCAATGTGAAATTTAAGACTGGGTGTGATGATATTGATGATGATGAAATGATATAAAAAAATTATACATTTTTAAATATATCAAGTTTAAAACTTTAGTTTAATGTACCGTATTAGTGATATTTAATTAATTCGTATCTAATATTTATATTTCGTAGTTATCTTTTAAATAAATAAATAACAATTTAAAAGAGTTGAAGTATTGTGTACATAAGCCAGGCATTCATTAATTGTGTATGACTTTTTGGGCTTGACTAATGTGGTAGGAAGGTTCTAAGTTAAGCTTCATGATGGTGCAAGTTGTGGCCCTCACTGGAGAAAATACAAAGAGGATGAGGGTGGTCATGACTCATGACTCATGAGAGATCACTAACCATACCATTGGTCTCCTCAATAATAGTCAGATTTTTGTCAAACAACTTTGTATGTATTCCTTCCTATGTTTTCCCAAAGTAGGAAGATAGACACATGGAATATTTAAGATTGGGACCAATGGATAACCACAAACTCATCTCTTGTTTTATTTTCCTATTTATTTAAACATTATATTAATATTACATTATGTTTATGATTCATTTATTTTGAAATATATTTTTGTTACTAAAAATTTGTTTAAAATATAGTTTTTTTTCCTGACCATTTCATTGGATAGTGGATTACGTCTTCCTCGAATGAGACTAATTTCGCAAAAGAAAGGAGGAGGAAAGACCTCGCTTCAATTGGAAGGTTGATACGGTTTTTGTCCTTTCAGCAGTGCTAATCATCAGCACTATCAGTGACGGAGTCAGAAATTTAAGATAGGAGGGCTCAAAATTTTAAGTTTTTAAATTTTGGAGGGCCAGTGCACCACTAAAATCTAAATAACTCTTTCCTTGTATATATATATATATTAAAAATTAAAAATTTTTAATTTTTAATTTTTATAAATTTTGGTGGGCACCATGTTCGAGATCATACCTTTTTTTTCCTATGATACATAACGCATTTCAAGTTATGATCAAGAGTAGTAAGCTTAATCTTAATTTGGATTTCTTTGAAGTAATATAAGAGAACGACCATGAAGCGGGTCCTTCCACATTCTTCATTTAGACAATTAATTGTGCTTCGAGTTCACTTTATTTGGTTTGGGCCTTGTACGGGCCTTAAACCCAATGTTCTTATAATATTTAAATGACTACCTATAATTTATCAGCAAGCAAAGCGAAGTAGTTTGAGAACAACTTTTTATTAAGTTTTTTTTAATAATAGGTAGTTCATTAATTATTTTTTTTGATCTTATATCAGGGTATCTATCGGTGGATCTAGTGACTAATCCTCTCGCTGGTTTGTAGGCACCTCGGATTTAAGGCTGCTCTATATCCAAAGTCAAGGATCGAACCTTTGACCTTTGGTTAAGGATGGATGAGTCTCTGTCACTCAATCACACCCCTTGGGTTCAGTTCATTAATTATTATGTACATACAAAAATGATATAAATTTAATTCTAATTAAAATTATTTTTAGAACAATTAAATTACACTAAAATGTGTATGTATTTTCCTAAAAATTAAAATTTGGATATGCATATCATTACATACCAAGTTCTCCATCTTGAACCATTTGTGATTTATACGAGCCAATACAAGTTACAATGGGTCCAGCATCTCTTGAGCTTCGGCCTGGGGTCATAGAACAGGCCATGAGCAATCACCATACAAAAGGGCCTTCAAAAGTCCAGTGTTCTATTGAGTGGGATTTGCATCCAATAAAATTATGATATTATCCAATACAATATAATATTCAAATAAATCTTATTTTTAGGTATATAATTATATCACTTTTTAATTGTGTGTGTATATATATATTAAAGTTTTGACAAATAGGTTTTTGCAAGTTTTTATTAGTAAAATATAAAAAAGTTTGAGATTTATCATTTAATAATTTTTATGGTCATTATAATCAGAGTTTAGGATACCATTTCGTACTGGCCGATACCGTACCGGACCAAAATCAGTACAAAATGGGTGGTCGGTTATACTAGGTTTACATGCTGGTTTGTACCGATCTGTTTCGGATTGTACCGATCAATACCGAGCCACTATCGAAAATTTTAAAAAATAGGACTTTTCGCAAAATTTTCAAAAAATTTTAAACTCTCCTTCCCTCCCTCTTTTTTGCAAACATTTTTTAATTAATTTTTTTATTTACTTCAACTTTTATAATTTTTGTGATTTTTTATTTTAAAATAAAATAAGTATTTTTTATTATTAATAATAATTATAAATTAAAAACTTAAAAATAAATTATTTAAATATTTTATATAATATTTATTAATAAAGTATTAATAAAAATATTTTATTTTTAAAAATAAATAATTTAAAAATTAT
>JAOSBP010000002.1:1416030-1432672 GCA_027563825.1 Erythroxylum mucronatum | reverse complement strand
TATATTTTTAATTATTAAATCAAAATTTATTTGAAATTTATATATTTTAAAATTAATTATATTTATTAATAATTATTTAATTAATTTTATAAATTAAATTAAAATTGTGATTATTATTTATTATTATGATTTTTGGAGATAGGGTTAAAAATATACAGTATAAGTGTATAACTGTACAATATGATAAAGAACTATTTTGTAATTTTTAAAAAAATTCAGGAACTATTTCATAAATTTAAAAAATTACTAGAAACGGTACTCGGTATTAACCGGTACTGATACAGTACCGTACCAGAATCCAATTCGATACCAAGTTTGGTGATTATAATTAATTTTAATTAGATGATCTCTAATTAAATTATGATGACATATGAAAAAAAAAAAAGAATCATAAAAAGAACAAAGAACCACTAAATGTTCCGATTGAAGTTGAAACCTAAAAGCTCAACTTTCCATCTTACACAACCTGGCAAATTCCATTACCTTGAAAGCAAAACCAATCCCAAATTCAAATCCACTCCACCCACTGATCTGATCTCTCCATCGTTTCATTTGGTCATGCAGACAAAGTTACACATAAGGTTAACATCAGCAAGCAAGTGACAGGACAGGAAGAACAGTATATGCCGCCTTCTTGTTCTTGGCTTCTTTTCACATTTTGATCCTGTAAAAGTAGGAAATGCTTCCCAGGATTCTCCAGGCAGAGATAGTCTGTCTCTTCAAAACTTTTATCTTACACCCAAAAAGATGCCTGCCCCAGAAAGCCTGGAATGACCTCAAAACCAAGAGCCAACTTGTAAGAGGGACCAAAGGAATAAAATGAACGAATCCAAATCCAAGCTATGCTGCTATGCAAGGTATCTGCAGGAATCACTTTTATATACAGGAAACAAGATGGATGCGATGCTGATAAGGAATCCAGTCATCTGCAGCTTGATGTATCTCCAAGCATTTATCAACCATTAGGACCCTCTGCAATTCTTAAAGCTACACCACCTGCCATTTTCCAACCAATCATCACCGCATACGTCTATTCATGGGAGGCTTTTTTCACCTTTTAGCATTTAAATCTTAACGCTGGCACATATCACAGGTTGTGCAACATGTCTTCTGTAAATTGTTAATTGGAGCTCTGAGCTCATATTACAATTTCATTTATAGGAGTATATTACAATTTAATGAGAGATAAAAATCTTTATAAACTTATTTAAAAGCTTATAATAATATTTTAATTAGTTATTTTTATCGTATTTAATTCTCATTTTATTAATTAAAGATATTTTTTAAGTCAGCCTTGATTTAAAGTATTCATATAGATAATATCAAATTAAAATTTTTGTTGTTATGGTATCTAATAGATATGAAAGTGAGATTTGGAAATTTTTTATAAATTTATAAAAATATTTCTTAATTGTGCTTTTAATTAATTATTTTAAAATATGTGATTTTTAATTTCTAATAATTAGAATAATATAAAATTTTTATGCTTATTGTACGTTTATAGAAACTAATTATTTTAAATTATGTGGTTCTCTAATTTCTAAATTAAAATTCTTGTTAATTCAGTTTAAACATAAAATATTACGTAATAATTACTAAAAATGAAATTAATAATTAGAAGTGCAAACTCAATTCCACAGTATTTCTGAAGAGAAGAACTCTAT
Source organism: Erythroxylum mucronatum (assembly GCA_027563825.1). NCBI lineage: Eukaryota > Viridiplantae > Streptophyta > Magnoliopsida > Malpighiales > Erythroxylaceae > Erythroxylum > Erythroxylum mucronatum. The sequence goes on along the minus strand of JAOSBP010000002.1, from coordinate 1,431,008 downwards.
CTTCTGCTAATTACTTATCATTTAATGGAGTGATATAAAGTCTTTGAAGATTCCATCTTGTAGGAATGATGTGTATCCAAAGCAGTTCTATGTAGATATACAGTGGTGGACAGATAGGAATAGAAACTTGGTAAGTCTTATCCGTACGGTAAAATCCACTGAAGCTGGAATTGCCATATGCAGAGTTGAAAACATGTATATTGACGATAATCAGGGCATGTTAGGTGGAATTTACAAGCTATAACTCCTTATTTAGCAGACTGTTTCAGGAAAAAGAAGTCTGGAACAGTTTCTTTCACTAAATTCATTAATTACGATTCCACTTTCCATGGAGTATATACAGTATCTGGACTTTGGTCTTGGAAAGATATGATCCAGTTCTCCAACTTGCAAATTTCAGGTCCACCAGGGAAGATAAAAGAAGCAATTAGCCTTAAAGCTTTTGAAAAAGAAAGGGAAGATATCTATCCAGAGAGATAAATTCTGCAGTTTGTGTTGGACGTGGATGATAAGGATTCTTGAACAGTGACAAGAGTACCAGGTGAAAGTTTTTGCTTTGTTTCTTTGTACAATGCATTTTCTTAAAAAAGTTGCACCCTTGGTTTTCGGCTTGTGATAATCGAGCTGGACTCTCTCATAGTCAAGGACCTTCTGTCTGACGCACCATACTGGACTACGTCGCTCAATCCTCTCATCTTGGGCATCCATGAATTACTCACTTACAATTAGATCGTTCTTACGCGACACACGTAAAGAAAGAAAAATCGATACGTTGATTGGCTTGCCAACCTTGCTGTTCATCTTGCCATCGGGCTTATCATTTTTGTTAGTGTACCCTTAAGATGTATCACTATCCTTTTAGAGAACATAGTGACGCAGGGGTTAACCTTCCTCGCGGAATCATGAAACTTTTGCTTCTTTTCCTTGTTAAAAAAACAAAATTGCACGAGTTGTTTTCAATGTTCAGTCAACTCCATAGCCTGTTGTTCCTTCATATATCTTATGACTCGATGAGTAAAAACCTGAAAAGGCACATTTCACCAAGGCTAGAGGCCTTGTAATAATACTGCTATGATCAATCAGATTGAAGTTCCCGGAAAATGCCGTGATATTGTTATAGTCTGAAATGACAGAAAGCAATTGTTAGTACCAAACTATTGATGATTGTTCGTACTGATATTCCTGTGGTGCAATGCAACTGAGCTTGGAACTCCTTAGATATCCATCAGAAATTTGGTCAAGTTGCTCACTTTAATTAGGTTGCCTGCAACTTAATCACTCAAAAGCTATACAAGAAAAAAAAGAAAAAAGCTGGATGGTTTGATCTTAAAAGCTTAGATAAGAAATGATGAACTGACTACAACTAGTAAAAATTCATATATTAGTTTATTATACAACCATGTGTACTGTGAATTGGGAGGTGTGTCTGCCATTGTTAACCCTACACAACAACAATTGGAGGTCTAGTTCAGTAAGTACAGGAAGCAAAATGTACATTCAGGTTACTGTACCCTCAATTACTGAAACTTGCTCCAAATAGTTTCACTTTCGTTCGGGCCCAGTGCTTATAATACAAAGGGTAGAATCATGCAGCTGGCAGTACGAGCCCCACTACAATGATACGCAATAGTGTCCTCGCTTTTTTTTTTTTTAAAGAGACTATCAGAGTAAAATTCTGATAACCTTAACCGTTCCAAACTCATTGAATTCACCAGTTGATTGAAACCCATCTTGGAAAAAACATGATTAGCACTAAACCCAACTTTTTGTTCGTATTGAAGAGATGTATCAGACTCAATCCTATCAATCCTAAAGCCAGGAAGAAAGGTTACAGTGTACAAGTTCAGTCCATGTCAGGTAAAGTCATCAACAGAGCTAAACCAACCATCTGTACGGGAAAGAAAGAATGTGGAAGAGATATCTTGACTTGACCATTCCTCAATAACAGACAAAATGCTCAGGAACTGACGTAAGCTCTTAGTTCAAAAAGATGGAGTGGCCAGCTACACATGTTTAATGTTTTGGAAGGTTGTCGAGCGTAGGAGCTAGTAGTAACAGTGCTGCGGCTGCTATATCAAGTTTACAAGATTAGACAACAAACAAAGAAAACACCTAAAAAGTAAACTGCTGTCCCTTTACACAGCTCCAAAGTAATCTCAAAATGCAGTAACTTTCAAAGAATAATTTGTTCTAACAACAACAATTTTAATAAGCTTTTCGGTGTAGGGTTATAGGATTATCATATCCATCCTTTAGGTGAAATTTTTAAATAATTTTTTAATTTTTAAAATGTTGTCATTAATATTCTCAATTTTATATTTTTCTTAATTTTATTGTTGATATCATTATTATAATAATAATACCATTTAAATATTTAAAATATAAATTAGTTTGATAATCATTTTTATTTAAATTTAAGAGAATTATATATAGAAATATAATTAATTAATAATAATCTTTTATACACCTATAAAAAAAATCATATTTTTTATAATAAGAAAGATGAATTTTATCTATATAACATTACGGGGTGGTTTGGTAGATAGGGTTTAAGCTATATTTCAGCTGATTAAAGAATATTAGTTGTTTGAACATGTCAAACAGCTAGTATGCTTGTTTAGTTAGGAGTTAGTTGATTTAACTCAACCAGCTATTTTTTGAAAATTTACTTGAGAGTAGCGTCTCAATCTATTTGCTAATAAAAATCTTATTGAAAGACAATTGTGCCCTCAAACTCATTTCTTATTTTAAGCAACTGGTAACCTTTAGGTTTTTCACTTTAAAAAGAGAACGTTATAATTCGTGTATAAATCTTCTAAAATCTCCTCAAGCTGTCTTTTCCAAACACCTAAAAGTCATCAACATGTCAATTATTATTATTGTTGTTTTTTTAGAATTATTATTATTATTATTGTTGTTGTTGTTTATTATTATATATCCTATGTTTTTATTAGAGTTATAAACTTAATTTCTGTAAAATTAAACATCTAAAATTTAAATTCTTATAAAAATATTTAACAAAATAATATTCATGTTCTTATAATATTTTTAATTTATGTCTTTATTATCATTTTACACGTAAACAACTAATTCTAAATAACTAATTTTGTCAAATATTTTTAATAAACAACTGATATTATTGACAATATAAAATTAACTAATAAAATCAGCTCTCACTTGACATGTGATAAATTCAGCTGGACATTACTTTAAGCTCAAACCTGTGGATTACCTTACCTGGAGCATGAGTTAAAAACCATGTAGGTCCACACCGCCTCCCCTTTCTTGTCTATTACTTTCTCCCCCACCAAACACAACTCTACCCTACTAGCCAACCACTATATATAGCCCATCAATGGCTACCTCTAGGTGCATAGCATACCATCTTCTTCTTCTGTTTCATCTTTCTAATATATTCTTTTCTTTTCTCTCTGATATGGACTCCAGCTCCACTTGGACTCCCAAACAAAACAAGCTGTTCGAGAATGCTTTAGCCATGTATGACCAGGACACTCCAGATCGCTTCCACAAGCTAGCCAGAGCCGTCGGAGGCAAAACTGTGGATGAAGTGAAGAGACATTACGATATGCTCGTTGAAGATGTGAAACAAATCGAAGCTGGTCGAGTTCCTCTACCCAACTACAAGAAGGCAAGCAAGAGCTACAACTGCATGGACGAAGAACAAAGGTAAGCTCTTTTCGTATTAAGTTCTTCTTACATGCCCTTCAAGAACACAGGTAGCTTACTAATGGATACTGCTTAACAAATCTTCATTGTTTCATGCAGCTTAAGGAATCTTAAACTCCAGTGAAGCATGATCTGCAAATTACATGTCGTACCAAGTAATGAAACAAACAAGCATCAAGTAGCTCCACCAGTGTCTCAAACTTCTCTAGAACCGAAAAACATAGATATAAGTTTATAGTTTCTACCATTAAAATCGTATCAGTTTGCTTATTCCTGGTGTAATGATCTGATATTGAAATCTTACTACAGATACTAATGTCTTGTTTTGTTTCCTGGTCTGCAAATTACTTGAAACAAGCGGTACTGTTTAACCTACCCACCATGGACCAACCTCTGCTTAGCTAACTATACATGTAAAAGATAACCAAATACCATATTCGAGCATTGCGGTGGTCGCTTAACTTGTAAACAAGTTGAGTAACTTTCTGTAAAGGGGAATGGAGATGCTTAGACATGAACACGCTCTTTATCAGACAATAAAGATAAGATTAAGAGAGTTGTAAGAACAGAATCATTATAATTTGACTCGAGAGGTGGGTAATGACTATGTCACTTAGAAAAAATATATATGTAAAAGGGAAGAGATCAATAGGTATATCTGAAATTGATGGAGTAGAAAGAAGAGTGATTGTGAGAAACAGCTCATTATATGCTCGTGACGTTCCATATTCTCTTGCAGTTCTTATTTATATTCCAAAGGCTTAATTAATTTAAATGCCAAGGTTTTACCAAATTATAATTTTAATACCAACATTTTAGAGTGTTTTAGTTTAAATTAATATTTTGAACTTATACGCTCTAAAACGAAAATTAAAAATTAAATATATGATAAAAATCTTGCATTTAAAATAATAATTTACGGGATTATATTTTTATTAATTAAGTGACATTTTTAAATGTTTTTTTAATTTTTTATGAATTTTACTACTACATTATGTCATGTGAATTTGACTAATAAATTTTTAGAAAGATAAAAAGTGAGAAATTAAGTTAAAATTTAATTCATTGACGATTTATTATAAATGCTTTTAAAAATATTAAAATTGAGTTTAAAACTCTAATTCTAAATTATTTAACCAAAGATATAATAAATTTTAATTTATTGACATTCACAAAGTTATTATTATTGAATAGACACTTTTGGGCGACCTTACTAAAAAAATGTAAGGTTAAGAATATAATGATAAATGATGAATTAAAGGCGGTTAATATTATTGATAAATTAAGAAAAATAAGATTTAATTGGCTTGAATATGCTGAAAGAAGATACCCAGACAATACAGTGAGAAGGCGTAAGAAGATTATACTTAGAAATTGTAATATAAAAAAAAAGGAAGGACTAAAAAGAATTTGAAGAAATGATCAAGAATGATATGATACTGCTGAAACTTATCGAGGACATAACCAACAAAAGAAATCTTTGACATGCTAAGATACAAATAAAAGATCTCTATTTTAAGAGATCCTTGTAGTTGTCATAGTTCTTTTAATATTTTTCTCCTATAGTTTGTCTAAATTTTTAAATACGTAGTATGAAGTGGTTTCCATGACACTACTTTTGCCCCATAGGGAGTAGTCGAGTTGGTTGAGTGGGAGGTATGGGGTCAAAAGGTTTTGTGTTTGAATCCTCATACCTACGCTCTTTCGATCGAATCTATCGTACATGGCTTACCTAGTGTAAAGAACCCGATTGGCGTAATTTGCAGGCTATTGCTTCAATTCAGAAATTTACCTAGTACGCATCCAAAGAATAGCAGTTGTTGGTTTTCTTGTTTTTTATAGTCTAAGCTTTTTTCCCTACTTAACCTGACGACGATTATTATTATTATTATTATTATTATTATTATTATTATTATTATTATTATTATTATTATTATTATTATATTTTTATTTTTTTGGAACTGATTAATATTATTATTAATACTACTGCTGCTGCTATTACTCATATTGTTATTATTGTTGTTGTTGTTATCATTGATATTATTATTATTCGCATATTTATATTTATATTCATTTATCTATGTTGATTATTTATTATTTTAACTTTTCCTATTGTTATTTATTATTTTATTTTATTTTATGTATTTATTTATTTTATTTTATTATGTAGATCATTCGAAAATAACATCTTTACTAGTTAAGGAAAAGTTATGTACTGTTAGATCTTCTGGATCCCGCATCTTAGTAAATTTTTTTAATTATATGTTCTTGTCGCTGTACTCTTTTGTCTTAATTCATACATTTAGATGAGGATGTTGGTTAATATCAAATTCAGATATTTTATCTTAAATTATTAAAAAATGAAAAGTAAAAAATAAAAAGGTCAAAAGTTTTCAAATTTTTTTATTTTATTTTCAAATCGGTCCATTAAAGTTTCGATTTGGGCTTAAATGGGCCCGACTTTAGGCCCATATCGTGAATCACATCAAGTCCATAAAGACAACTTTTTAAGAAGCTCTTTCGTTTCATTCGTCCCCACTCGGTCCCTGTCTGGTGTTACACTAAAACTCAGAGTGCTCTAATTCCAACTTCCACGGAGACAACATGGCACAACCTACCACTACTTGTTCTTCTTACAAGGTAGACGAATCCAGTTATGGGTTATTTTTCTTCGGTTATTTTCTTTGATCATTCATTTTTCTGAGACTAAACTAAGTGGTAATTATGAGCAGGTAATATTGGGTTCGTCTTCGACTGCGAGAAGAAAAATCTTGTCTGACATGGGATATGACTTCACTGTCGTGGTAAAAGTTTTGTTCTTTTCCTCTTTCTTTTGTTTGTTTAATCATTTAACTAAGAGCAGTATCGAAAATGGTGTTGGAATTTGTAAAATAGTTGATTACGGTTGTTGATTATTAGACCGCAGATATCGATGAGAAGAATATTCGCAAGGAGAAGCCTGAAGAGTTGGTAATGGCTCTTGCTGAGGCTAAGGTAAGATAACTGTTTCCATCCGTAGGGTTTCTCAGCAATTGAATTTTCCGGTGTTTAAAAAAAAAATTTTAAATTCCGGTGTTGATTTATCTTGTAAGTTTCTTTTGGCTTAGTTGACTAACTACTTGTTAGGAAGAGTATTGGACCTATTGGTGCTACGAAGTACCTAGAGTATGTAAAAGGACTTTGGGTCACAGTTTCAAATGTTCTTAACCACATTGAGTTGTTATAGCTTGCTTAAGTTGGAGTGGCTATGGAAGTCTGTTATTTATTAACTGAGTGTGAATTTTGCATCAAATCAGGCCGATGCAATTGTAGCAAAACTACGAAGTGTCGATAATCAAGGGAAGGACGATGAACCTACTATTTTGATTGCAGCTGACACAGTATGTGTTGTTATTTTTTTTCTCATTGTCAGTGACGATTCCTAATTAAAGAATGGGTGCATGAAGACTAGGTCATGTGTTGCCAATGCCATTTATGATCCGAGGATACTTTGTCTTCTGCTAGGGGAAAATGTTCTGTTTCACCTATGCAAGTTGGATCTTGTACTCGTGGGATCTAATTTTGGGATATAAGGGCAGAGTAGAAGCTTTTTGATTAGAAGGGGTCAACTGCTGTTAAGTTATATTTCGACTGATAAATGAGGACGATAGAAACCCTTAAAAGTAAGGGTTACATCTTTTTCAGCAAGTTTAGATGGAGACATTTCTAATCTTCCAAGTAGGGCAATGTTAAGAAACTCTTGAAGTCTTTGAATTTTGATACTTCCTGTGCTGCAGCTATCTGCTCTATGGTTAATGTTATTGCTAAAAATTATTGTTACAGTTGCTTCTGTTGTGTTTAATAACGTGTTTTTGTTTCACTTGGCTGTCACTGCCTTAATATCTTGGCTTTTGGTGTTGGATTTGAACTTTGATTCAGGTGATTAGTGCTTACCTTAGCTGGTGAAAACTTCTTTCCAGGCTGATGCCATCTTGCAAAGGCTTCCAATCAGCGAGTATGCAAAGGATGCTGAGCCAACATTACTAATTACTGCTGATCAAGTATCATTCGTTTATTATTTATGCCTATGCTGCTAATTCACTCCTGTATGGAAAAGTTCCACTTGGTTTCATATCTTAAAATCATTTCACATCCTTCCTTTCTTAACTGTAGTAAAAGTCTACATAACGGAGTCTGCTGATGTAATTTTAAACGATTAGAATAAGGTGAATGTTTCCGACAGGTTATGCTACTTGATCCTTGTCTGAACATGAGTGGAATACCATTTAAAAAAACCTGTAGCTGTGTTAATTATTCAGCATCAACTAATTAAGTTCACCATTTGCTTTTAACTCACGAACCTATTGTTCCTTTATGAACGTTTTCCATAGCATGCATGTTGAGTGGGTGTATACGAAAGATAATTGGATGATAGACTCATTATGGTTGAGCTTCTACTTAATAATGACATGCAACAAGCAGTTGAATTCCTCTGAGTTTGGGCATTGCCCTTTTTGTTTTCTCTTTCAAGTTATTGTTTCTTGTCATTATCCACAGTCTTTAGAATGTAAGAGAGCATTGGTTGGTTTGATTGATTTTTAGTACCCCAAATTTCTGGACCTTCAGTTAGTATCCTCGGACATAAATGGCTTCTGGTGATAAAGGCATGCATTTTTGTGTTTCATACTTCTATATATGAAAATTCAACAGTTCTGTGAAGATGCATCTGTTTAGTGTCATTTCTTACTGTCATTTAATATTACAAAGGTGGTTGTCTATGGGGGCTCAATCAGGGAAAAGCCATCTAGTGAGGAAGAAGCACGCCAATTCATGAAAGGTTTGGTCTAAATTCTTACATTTCTACTCCTGTTGTTTCATTGTTTCACTGCATAAGTTTTACGAACATGGAGTGCAGATTATTCTGGAGGCCATGCTGCAACTGTGGGGTCAGTTCTTGTCACAAACTTAAAAACTGGTTTGCGAAAAGGAGGATGGGACCAAGTGGAGGTATTTTCTGTTGTTAGTATAATGCAGAGGACACAGTTTCATGACAGATTTTTGACATTCCAAATTCAAGCCCCATCTTTTCATACAAAATAATTAATGTTTTTTATTATTTGTGATATTAAGAAGAAGGTCCTTTCAGTATAATCCTACTGGATGAAAGTCACACTTAAACAATTTTCTACCATCTATTTCTTTGAAATGGAATTTCTGGCATTGATAGCTGAATTGTAATGCTTGCAGATCTATTTTCATGAGATACCAGATGAAGTTATTGAGAAGTTGGTAAGATGTCATTTAACGACAAGCATTACTTTCACGTATTGGACAAATGGTATGTTTTTAACATTCGTTCCCACTCAGGTCGCAGAGGGAATTTCTCTCAGAGCCGCTGGAGGGCTTATAATCGAGCATCCTCTGATCTTACCATATGTTAAAGAAGTGGTTAGTCTTCTGATCTTCGATAAAACATATAGCAATGAATAGTGTAATAAGAACACAGAAGAAACAATCTAAAGTTAAGAGCAGGAACAGACTGAGTAGATGTAAGGTATGAAACTTCTTATCCATGCTGTTTTCCAAAACAAACCGGTTGAATAAATGACCGTGTTGTGGTTCGGAACAAAATCCTGATCCGGGTCTTAATTGAACTTTGCCTTCCCTGACTGGCTGAGTGATACTAGTATTTTATGTAGTTTTGCACCGATTTTTTTGCTTATATTTGATTAGGTTACAGATATTGAGAAGATAGTAGTTGAAAGCTTCCAATGTTCATGAATCCTTCTACTGCTTAGGTCGAAGTAAATCACTTTTTCTGAGTGATGTTGTGTCCTTGTACAGGTTGGGACAACTGATAGTGTGATGGGACTCCCCAAAGCTCTAACCCAGAAACTTATGGAGGAGGCTCTGTAGGTGTTCGCCAGCTAAAATTTCTTAATCTATTCATGTTGGTTTAACTCGATGAACACATTTGTTCCTCCTTTAGTTTCATTTCGCCGGACTTGAATCGGTCTCTTTTGCTACTGTTGCTCAAACACTTGAAAAAACACTCATCCCATTTCTCTAAGAAGAGAGGAGAATTTAATTATACTCGGCAATGATTGGGCCCAATGCACATGACCCGAGCCTGTGCCTAATTGGGCTTGGGTGGCCCAAAGTTTGGTTCAGCCCTATTTTTTATTTTTAAAATTAAAAAATAGAAAATGATATCATTTTTCTATAACCTTACAACTTTGGGCTAGGTTGGCCTTGAACGGTTTAAAATTGAGTTCAGTTTGAAACTCGATCAAATTGGGTTGGGCTTAACTGTAATATTTAAATTTATTTGTGATTTTTAAAATTAAAAATGTTATTTTATTCAAAAGAACATCATTTTTTTATAACGTTCAAGTTTTGGGCTAGGTTGAACTTGAACAGTTCGAGATTGAGGTTAAGTTTAGATCTAAACTTGATCAAATTGGGTAGATCTTAATTGTCATTAGGGATGGTAATAAGTTGGGCCAGGTCTGGGGCTGCCTAGGCTTGAGTTGACTGGATCCTGTCTTGGTTGCTTTTGTTCTAGCTCGGGCTTCCTATCTCGAGCCTAACCACTTTTGTTGGTACTTGAGTCTTCTTTGAAAAAACCAGGCCTAAGGTACAACTTAGGCCCGATCAATAATCCGTTGACTTCGAGCTAGACAATTGATACGCCAAGGTGGGTTGCAACAAGTCTTCAAAGCAATGGTTTAAATTTGGTGGAGACATTAAATTTTGCTTTATAAATAATTTAGGTTACACGTGAAAAATGGTTAATATATGAATGATGTATTAAAAAAATAGCTATTGAAGAAAAGTGTTGGACATTAGACAATTAGCTTTTATCCAAGTAATCGATTGAAGAACAATCTCCATATTGTGCACATGGGGCATTGAGTAAGCAATCAAAGAGGTCCATTACGTATTTATGACAACTTCATTGTTTATTATAAAATAATATTTTATATTATTTTTAAATATCTCCATTAATAATTTTTTTAGATATATATATTCTATAAATCTCTATCATATAATTTCAAACAAATTAATAATGTATTATGATTATCTTAAATTATTAATTTAGAGTTAAGTTAAATTATCATATCTAATGTTTTCGAAGCCGAACCAAAAGTTAAACAGGTAAGACAAAATGTTTAAGGTTTGAAAGGTTCAATTAGTATTATATTGTTGTAAAATTGTCTAAAGATTGAATAAAATTAATGAATTTAAAATATGATTAAAAGAGATTGTTTTTATCTGTCAGAGAATTTGAAGTTTAATTAAGAAAGAAATCATTAAATGAAAATTAATTGATTTATTTTAGTTTATAGAAATTTATTAATTTAAGAAAATTGACCGATTAATTAATAAACTGGTAGGTTTTTAAAAATAAAAATTATTAAAATAAATCGAACTAAAAATTTAAAACCGAACTGAAAAATTAGACTAGTCAAATTAGTTGAATTTTTTAATCATTGATTATATATTCTGAGGTGTTTGGCAAATAACTTATCAGATGTTTTTTAGTTTATTGACTAAAAGTTAGCTTTTTGACCATCTTAAAAAGCTATTGGTGTGTTTGATGAATGGTTTATTGGTTAGCTTATTTAACCCCAATAAGTTGATTTCTAAAAGCTCCGTAAGAGGAGCTTTTGAAGTTACCTGTTTAACTAACGATAGTATTGCCTTCCACTTTACTCTCTACTTGTGCTCTGTGTATTTTTAAAGTTGGCTTTTTTTGATCGCATAATTGTGTCGTGAAGTTTGGAAGAATATAATAAAGGGGTTAATTAAACTTTTTAATCTTTATTTAATTTTATAATATTAGTTTATATTTAAAGATACTATAATATTGAATTTTTAAACATAAAGAGTCACATCAAATTAATATTTTTAATATATAACTACTATATATCGTATATGTGTCGTGTTATAATTATAAATTTTTTTAATTTTTGAAATAATAAAATTCATACATATTATATAAAAATACTAATATGATGCAACTCGTTGTATCATTTATATCAATAAAGAATTTAACATTGGATAATAATAATAATAATAATGATGATGATGATGATGATGATTATTATTATTATTATTATTTGTTAATTAAAGTTATAAATTAATTTTTGCAAAATTAAATATCTAAATATAAATTCTTATAAGAATATTTAACGAAATACTAAGAAATATAGTATTTATATCCTTATAATTTTTTTAACTCATGCTCTCGTAAATTATTTTACACATTTGATATTAAATAGTTAATTTTATGAAACATCTTTAATAAACAATTGATATTATCCGCAGGTCAAATCAGTTGATCAAATAATTTAATAAAATCAGTTAACAATTAATGCAATCCGTTGTTTGCCAAATTAGGGTCATAGTTATTTTTTATTTAAAATTTATGAAATTTGATTTTTTAAAAAATAAAAAACTTAACATTAAAGAAAATTTCCTAAATTATGTGGTATCAGTTAATTTCCTAAATTATGTGGTATCAGCCACTTTCTCTCTAATGTGGTCCTCCTCTTATGACTGACCCTGAATTTCTCACTTATCTCAGATTCTGTCTTTTACCTTTTTTATCTTCTGGCATCTCTTTACATTTGTCAAATCCTTGCTTGCTCACCTGCATTCGTCTACCTTTCTCTCTCCTGATGTTTGGTTGCTTGTAACTGATGAAAGAAGAAATTAGTATCTTGGAATTCAACTTTGGCAGGATTCTTTCAAGGAAAACGTCCCCATTCCTAATCACTAAAAACTTTATACATCATTAACTATTTCTATGATCAGTCTTGCCCGTTTTTTATCTTTAAGGGTGCAAGTTTTCGTCATATCTTCGTGCATGTTTTTGTCTTGCTAGTTTTTTCTTTGTTCGCGTTTGTTGCTGGGTGTTTCTCTTGATTAGACATGGAACCTGAATTTTAAAGACTGTCTAGTCGCGAGAAAGAAGACGCAGAGCTCGTGGTTAAGGTTTCAGATCTTACAGGGGGTGGTATAGATTACAACCTGAGTTTGTTAGGTCGTTTTGTAGGCGAACGTACTGTCAACTTTGAGGCTATGGAGAGGACCCTTCTTAATATATGGCGCCCCATCAAAGGTTGCTCGATAAAACCTTTCGAGGGAGAGGGTCTATACCTTTTCCATTTTTTTCACGTGGTTGATCTTCGGAGAATGCTTGCTGGAGGACCTTGGAGTTTTAACAATTGTATTCTGTTGGTTCACCAGATGAGCGCGGGCAAGAATCCGGATGAGGTAGAGTTTCGGTTTGCGGATTTTTGGGTTCGAGTGTATGATCTTCCGCCTGGTTTTGCTTTGGAATCTTCAGCGATCAACTTGGGCAATATTATGGGTTCATTTTTGGCGTATGATACGGGAAACAAGCGTAATTCTATCGTTCAGTATTTGCGCTTCCAAGCTCGAATAAACATAACTGAACTACTCATGAGGACTAAGCGTATTCGGCAGGAGGGGGCGATTTCTTTGACGTTTCGTTTAGTTATGAACGGATCCCCCTCATATGCTATTTGTGCGGCATTGTCAGGCACAGTGAATCCAGCTGTGTTAAGGTTACGGAGCTGCCGGAGGAGGACATCAAAAGGGAGTGGCCAGAGGAGATCTGATCAGAGGTACGTGATCAGCTTAGATTCCGCCCAAATCAGTGGCGTCGTGATCCCGTTTTTCCCGCACAGTTTGAAAGCAGGATCCTAAGTCAAGGGAATCAAGATCCGATCATGGCAAAATCAAATCACAACAGAGTTATGGCTAATTATGGCTCTCATTATAGGAATTTTCAATTTGTGCCAGCTGTTGCCTTATCCACACCTGTAACCCGGGTTGCTGATGTCGCAAAGACCGGTACTGACCCGGAGATGGATGCTGTCTGTAAGGGAAAGGTCATGATTATTGATGAAGTTAAAAAATGCCCCCGTGAATGTTCCTTTTTTGATCCAAATCTCGTTGAGTTGGAAGGTGGTAGCCCCTCAGCTTCTTCGTCTGCAACCTACGATGCTACTGAATTATCAACGGCCGGTCTTGTCTGTGAGACCCGCCAATCGTCATGATTTGTATTGCCTGGAACTGCCGGGGTTTGGGCAACCTGCGTGCAGTGAATGCGCTGAAGGACATTGTTAATGTCAATAAGCCTAATTTTCTTTTTCTTAGTGAAACTCTTGTTAGTTCGCGTAGAATGGAGGAATTTCGTGTTCTTTTGAAGTTTGATTGTTGCTTTTCTGTTGACCGGAATGGTCGTAGTGGGGGTCTTGCTCTTTTCTGGAATAATGCTAGTAATGCTACTGTTTTGGGTTATTCGAGCAATCATATTGATCTGGAAATTATTCATTCTAGTGATTTTCGATGGCGATTCACAGGCTTCTATGGTTTCCCAGAATCTCATAGGAAGCGGAGTAGTTGGGAACTGCTTAAGGCTCTTTCGCGTCGCTCGCAGTTACCATGGGTTTGCATGGGCGACTTTAATAATCTTCTTTCCGTTAATGACAAAATTGGTGGTCGGGATTACCCTGTTTCGCTCATGGAGGGGTTTAACGCATGTATTGCCGATTGTCAGTTAATTGATGTTCCTCTTGTGGGTTTTGGCTTCACTTGGGAACGGGGTAGGGGTTCGGATTCGCTAGTCTTGGAGCGTTTGGATAGAGCTTTTGTCACGACGGATTGGATTAATTTTTTCTCTTACCACAAGCTTTTTAGTTTGGTCAGCTCATACTCCGATCATAATCCAATTAAGCTTACTGCTAGTGGCGTGTTTCCAGTGCAAAGGGTTCATCGGTTTAAGTTTGAGAATTCCTGGTTGCTTAATAATGACTTCCTGGCAGTGGTGGCTGGCGCCTGGTCTCAGGATAGGATTGTCGGGGTGTTGGATAAAATTGTTGCCTGTAGTGCGGCTCTTTCTGAATGGCATAATTCTCAGGACCATAACTTTAAGTTTCGGATTGCGCGATTAAAAAAAAGAATTGATGTGGCCCGACAGGCTAATGTTCATGATGAGCGTTTAGTAAGGCTTAAATCGGAGCTCTCGACTCTCCTTGCTCAGGAGGCCATTTACTGGAAACAAAGATCCAAAATTTTTTGGCTTAAGCATGGTGAAGCTAATTCCAGATTCTTTCATTCTCAAGCCTCACAAAGAAAGCGGGTTAATCACATTGAGTTTCTAGAGGACGACCGCGGAAACATTGTGTCGGAGATGAACACTATGTGCTCAATTGTGTTGAATTATTTCAATGAACTTTTCGCAGCTCCTTTATTAGCCCCATCTACAACCGAGTTTG
>JAOSBP010000002.1:1390339-1415930 GCA_027563825.1 Erythroxylum mucronatum | reverse complement strand
CATGCAAACCGGTTGGTGTGGACTTCTATTCCTAGCTGTATTGTTTCTGTTCTTTCTTTTGACTGTTCTTCGTTTGATTTCAACTCTGAAGAGGCTCTAGGTTCGGGTGTTATAGGATAAAGCCTGTTGGCTTGGGGTTTAGATGCTTCTTCTAAGGTTGTTTATCTTGTTTTTTTTTAATGAAGTTGTTTTTGTCAAAAAAAAAAAGAAAAAGAAAAAGAAAAAGAAAAAGAAAATTTCCTAAATTATCTCAATGCAGATTCGATTCGATTCGATGTCATACCTTTTAGCTTTTTATGAATATTGGCTCGTGGACATGAAATATTAGATTATAATTTTTAAAATTATAAAATAGTTTAAATAATATTTAACCTTATTTTAGACATCTTCCCGACGCTTTGGTCCACCTGATTTTCAATACGATATGCACTGTCCCTGTCGGCTCTGAGTCTGAGACTCGAATATTCTAAGCTTCAAGCCCACAGTTATTTAACAGTTCCAAAAACGAAAAAAAAAAACAGTACCTCACCTCATCACTTCACCGCCACACCTTCCTTAAAAAAACAAGTCAATACTCGATACTCTCCCACCATTGTCATACGTACGCTTAACCCACTCCTCCTTCCATTATAGCTCTCCATTTTCAATACACAACTCAATTCTCTATATATAATTCACCTCTTCCTCTCCAATCTAACCACTAGTAGCAGTGCAACCACCACCATGGACTCCGACGCCGGTGAGATTCGCATCCAACAAGCCCGCCGGTTACCGGATTTCCTCCAGAGTGTTAATCTCAAGTATGTCAAGTTGGGGTACCACTATCTTATCTCTAATCTGTTGACTTTGTGTCTTGTTCCGTTAATCGTCGTGACGTCCGTCGAGGTCTCGCAGATGGACGTTGCCGATCTCCGTCAACTTTGGGTTCACCTGCAGTACAACCTCGTCGGCGTCGTCACGTGCTCCGCAATCCTGGTCTTCGGACTCACCGTCTTCATCGTGACCCGACCCCGACCCGTTTTCCTTGTTGACTACTCGTGTTACCGAGCACCCGATACTCTCAAGGCTCCGCGTCACCGTTTTATGGAGCATTCCCGGTTGACGGGAGACTTCGACGAGTCGTCGCTCGAGTTCCAGCGGAAAATTCTCGAGCGTTCCGGCCTCGGCGACGAGACTTACGTGCCGGAAGCAATGCATCACCTTCCTCCACGGACGTCGATGGCAGCGGCGAGAGAGGAGGCCGAGCAGGTTATGTTCGGCGTCTTGGACAACCTCTTCGAGAACACAAAGGTAAATCCTAAGAACGTCGGAATCCTTGTCGTGAACTGTAGCTTGTTCAACCCCACGCCGTCTTTGTCTGCTATGATAGTGAATAAATACAAATTGAGGAGTAATATACGGAGTTTTAATCTGGGTGGCATGGGGTGTAGCGCCGGAGTCATCGCGGTGGATCTAGCGAAAGATTTGTTACAGGTTTACCGGAACACGTACGCCGTCGTGGTGAGTACAGAGAACATAACCCAGAACTGGTACTTCGGGAACAAGAAGTCTATGTTGATACCCAATTGCTTGTTCCGCGTCGGTGGTTCGGCCGTTTTGTTGTCCAACAAATCCTCCGACAAGAGACGTTCAAAGTATAGGCTTGTTCATGTGGTGAGGACTCATCGTGGAGCCGACGACAAGTCATTTCGATGTGTCTACCAGGAGCAGGATGATACAGGGAAGACTGGTGTTTCCCTATCAAAAGAATTAATGGCTGTGGCTGGTGGGGCTTTGAAGATCAACATCACTACGTTAGGACCTCTGGTCCTACCCATCAGCGAGCAGCTTCTGTTCTTCGCGACTCTGGTATTGAACAAACTGTTCAAAAAGAAAGTGAAGCCATACATCCCAGATTTCAAGCTGGCGTTTGATCACTTCTGTATACACGCCGGTGGGCGAGCAGTGATCGACGAGCTGGAGAAGAACCTCCAACTCTCGCCGGTTCATGTGGAGGCGTCGAGGATGACCCTCCACAGGTTCGGTAACACGTCGTCGAGTTCCATATGGTACGAGTTGGGGTACATGGAGGCTAAAGGAAGGGTGCGTAAGGGACATCGTGTGTGGCAGATTGCATTCGGGAGTGGGTTCAAGTGTAACAGTGCGGTGTGGCAAGCACTAAGGACGGTGAAACCGTCGGTCAACGGTGCTTGGGAAGACTGTATAGACAGGTATCCAGTGAAACTGGATACATAGGATTCAACTCATCGGTGTCCTGTGAAGTGTTATGTCTTTTTCTTAGTAGATCTTGTCATGGATGTCCTACTTCGATGGTGTCTTTCTAAGTTGGTGTTCATATTAGCTTGTAAGAAAATACTTCTCCTCCTCCCAATTTGGGTGTTGCTTGTAAGAAAATACTTCTCCTTCCTTCTTACAACGGACAAATCTATTTGGTTAGTACTTAAATTCCTTATAGATTAACCTGGTATGAACGGGGATTATTCCGAAAATAAATAGCTTAAAGGCGAACTTCCTAAAACACCCCGTGGGTTAATAAAAAAAAGTTGATGATTAGCTTAAATAATTCATTGGAAGTATATAATAAAATTAAAATAAAATTTTTAATTAAATATTATAAATGAAAATTTTGAAGTTTAATTTTAAAAAGAGAATAAAAATAAAAATAAATAAATGTATTAAAATTAATTATTTTTTAATAATTTAAATTATTAAAATAATTGATTATTTTAAAGTTTCTACAATTCAATTTTCAAAATGGGATAATGTTAAGTATTGTTTTTAGTTGCAGACAATCTTGACCGAAATCCTACAACCTCAGAAAATTCCTGATGCACACAAAAGAACATCTAGAAATTGTTTACTTTTCAAAATATGGATTGCTGTCTGATTTCACTCCTCGCTTCAATCTTACCATGCGAGAATGGTGGTAAAAGCTTACCAGATCAAATGATGTGTGAATCTCCATTATACATTCGTCTATCTTATCTTACTACACAAGTCAAGAATAAGGAATCTTTCCAAATTTCATGGAGTATTATTTATTTCCCGATAATCATTTTCAAAGCTAAGCACGAAAGGAGACCACATAATATCAAGAAATTCCTGATGTCAACAATGGAATAGGAACTGAAAACAACAGATAAACAGCTCAGATCATTTTGATACAACAATTACATCAGAAGACTTGGAGAGTTGGAGGAGGTAGCTCTTCTTTGACATTTCCTGTAAAGATTTTGACTTTCTTATTTCCCTTGAAAATGGAAGTTTATCCAATACCAACAAAGGTAAAGGAATGAAAGAAATAATGAACATTGTCATCTGAAGGAAGTTTGTATTTCTTCCAGTGTTCTTCCTTTTGTCTCGGGGACAAACATGCTCGTAAACACAACCGTGAAAGCGCTCACAATCGTGTAAATGGTAAAGGTTCCTGCAGTTAAAGATGGATATTAGATCCGAGTAAGAGAGTCGCATTCCGGTAGCGTTTAGTTGTGTTGTTTGTTTCATACATTTGCAAGTGTGCATATAAGCTTCAGTCTATGTGCGTACAGAAAGAAACACAGAGATGCGAGTCACATAAGAGGTTTAGGGGTTTACAGACCTCCAGCACTCCAATTTAAAAGCAAGTTTGCAGTCATTGTGATCAGCCAGCAGAAGAACCAATTGGCAAGCGTTGCTACACTTCCGGCGAGGCCCTTGATATTTATCGGAAAAATCTACATTGACATTTCAATAGAGTCCATTAGCCACGTAACGACAATGTTATAATTCGTTCTCGTGCAGGTCATGATAGGAGCTTCAAAACTTGTTCATATTAATGCATTAGGCTAAGAAATGCCAGAGATTTGCATAAAATATCCTCTGGGAGCTTTTGCTGGATTCCATAAAACTGATGGCAACTTTACATAACAAAGTAAGCATTAAAATCCTAGACCGTGTTCAAGATATCGTCCTAACAGATTGACTTTGAGTGTCACTGCTGATTTTTAGATAAGAAATATTTCCGTTGGTTATCACAAAGATATGAAAAGACTTAAAAATATCAATACCTCGGACATTATAAGCCATGGAATGGGTCCCATTCCTAAAGAAAAGGAAACTGCCAAAGCCTGAAAGAAAAGAAGGGAGAGGCAGAATATAAGAAACCAAAAATGATAGAAGTAGAAAACCGAAACAATGTCATCTCTATACATAACACATACCACAACTCCAACAATTGATAAGATTCCAGTTATGGTATACAAGCTAGAGCCTTCTGATACAAAACCCTGGATGAATAAAAATTAAGAAAGTAGAAGAATATTATACTGGAGGGATAACGTGCAAGTTACATTCTTCTATCACAATCTATGCAAGAGCGTTTGTCAACAGTTAATCCACTTACCTTTACAAAAAATGATACTGCAACAATAAGCAAGCTTATTGTCATTCCACAAGAGGATACCTATAACAACAGAAAAAGAAAAGCATTAATCACTTTCATGCAAATTATCAACTGACTAATCAGATTAGTTTTGCTTTAACTCACTATAAGCAGAATCCGCCTTCCTGTTCTATCAACCAACCAGGTCGATACTGCAGTGGCCACAACCTAAATAATTTGCATGATAATTTAGAACAATGACTTTATGGGAGCATTTCGTAATTTATGACTTGAAAAGTTTTTTTTTTCAAACTGTACCTGGACAGCGCCAAGCCCCAATGTAGCAGCATTACTATTTGTAACCCCTGTTTCAGACATATACTCAACTAATTAGAACTACTGTACTCAAATATAAATGAACTTGAAAACTCATTAGGAAATATAAACAGTCAAAGGTGAAAGAGCTAATACAGGAAATACTAGAAGCACATTTATAGAAGGACTGTGGATGCATTTTACAGGTTAGATAACAGTATCTGAGGGGCTACTAATTATATCACCTGTAAGGTTCTAAGAAAAGGTGGTTCTGAAACATGTTCAATTATCCATTTAACAGTGCTGGTTTTTTAAATAGGAAAGATGTGTATGATAACAGGGGACGTTTGGAGCCTTCTAACTTGAATAAATTTACGATTCTAACAGACTTTTTATCACGCCAAAGTTGATTCCAAATGATTAAAGTTTTACAAGAAGAATAGCTAGCTGAAACTTACCAGCAGCTGAAAAAATGGTACTGGAATAGAAAAAAACACCATTTATCCCACTAAGTTGTTGCAGGGCAAGTAAACTTATACCAACCTGCAAGAGTCAATTGACCAAAAATAGAATATTTATGTTTTGCCCATTCCTTTGGGTCCAGAAAGTTCAAGGCAAAGATAGTGTGGTACCATCAAAGGAAACCAGTATCTTTTTCGTTTTAGATCCGCAAACCTGATTGTTGTTCTTCTGCTAGTTGATGCAGTGGCCCTCTGCACAATTCATAGTTGCAAGCCACACTATCAAATACTGTCATTCAATAATGTACACAACAAAAGGAAATTTGGACTAGAACTCTCTTTTCAAGTAAGAACTCTCTTTTCTCTTTTCAAGTAAGAAATTGCACGTTGGATACCAGATTAGCAGTTTCACTTGTAGGACCATTTCAACTCTACTCAATTACCTTAATTTCATTCACTTCAATAGAGATATCGGTATCAAATCCCCTAAGGACTTGCAAAGAAGATTCAAAATCTTCTGTCATACCCATTTTTGCCTACAATTTAGATGGGCAGAAAAAGAGAGAGAGAGTTTGAATAATCAGTCCATCAAAAAACGCTTGATTATGATCAAGGAAAGAATATTCCAGAAAGTTTACCAGCCATCGAGGAGACTCCGGGATGAAAAATAGACCAGGTATCAAAATGGTACATGGTAGAATTCCTTGAAAAATTACCAAGTTCAATCATGTCACATGTCGATTGATATCTAGGCAGAATCAAAATTGAAGTGAAAAGAGTTTATTTTTACATTAACAAGGTAGAGTGTGTAAACCCAGTAGATAATTAATGACTAATAAGAAGTGCTTTTTTTTTTTTGGGAAGTGTTGACAGAAAGTTCATGTTCCATGATTGGCTCTTTTTCTTTGAAGGAGTGGTGTCGACAATCAAAGACAATATTTCAGAGTATTACCCAAAATTGCAAGTATTCTCCATTGAACAAAAATTCCGAGCAGGTAAGCAAGCATGATTCCAATTGTGACAGAAAGCTACATGCCAAGACAAATGTGGTGTTAATTATTTCAGAATGTGAAAAACTCAAGTTTATGTATCTGCGAATAAGAATTCAACTAGCATAGATAAAAATAAGCCCCCTAAATGAAGCCAACCTGATTTACTGACCCTAAGGACCCTCTCAAGTTTTGTGGGGCTATCTCTGCTATATAAACAGGAACCTGCAAAAGATAAAACAGTTGAAAGTTTTAATAAGTTCAAATTTTTTAGTAGTCAACAACCAAATTCAATCTCAAAGATACCGTATATGAGATGATTCCCACACCAAAGCCTTCTAACAACCTTCCCATGTATAAAAATGAAGAATCCTACACAAGAGCGAACCCTTAGAAACAATTAAACATGTTCATATGCTACAAGTCTCAGTGCAGCTAAGTAATGAACTCACTCTGGCAAAAGATATAACGAGCCACCCAATGACATTCGGAATGGCAGCGATCATTAGAGACTGAATTAAACACACAATGATAAATTTTAGTTGACATTACAAAACAACCTGAAGCAGTAAAATATCTAGGAGTAGAAGGACAAATGACGCATAGTACTAAAGAAATCAGTACTATTACCCCTTTTCGTCCAATATACTCTGCAATCTGACCGCTAGCTATAGCCCCAAACATAGCACCCACGTTCGATAACGAGCCAAATAATGAGAACTGACACGTGAAAACTTTGTCAGAACACAAATTGAATAAGCCCAACACCGAATTTAAATTAAAACCCAAGATTCCAACCTCGGAGACCGAAAGTCCAAGATCCTTTGTGATCGCAGCTTGAGTTGGAGAAGAATAACCATTCTGGAATTAAATAAAAATGGGGAAAAAAAAGAAGAACATCCAATCATTTCGATAATTTTCAAAACTATTTTAGCAGGCTTACAGCTAATTGAAAGACAACAAGCAGCTGCAGCTTCAGCTTCAGTTTACGCTTGCTTCTAACGGAGAAGTGAAATTGAACAGGAAAAAGAAAACAAAAACCCATGTCATTTTCTTGGCCCAAAATAAAAAATATGGAAGGATTGACATAGTTCCTCACAGTGAACCCGAATTGAATAGGACCCAAAGCCACAATCAGTACACAAGCCACAACAGAAATAGAACTATCCCGAATGGCCTGAGACGACCCCATCATACTCGACTGCCTGGACCCCATACGGTACCAACTACCGGTGTGGAGAAACGGCTTTCGGAGGTCGGCTCTCCCATCATCGTCTTCCCTGAAACTCATAGTTCCTTCTCTAGATTTCAGATCCTTCTTTAATTTTGCATTCAAGTGTCGATGAAATGCCTCAGAGAGCAAGCATTTCGCTCTATAACTGAGAAGAGAAGAGAAGAATAAGAATGGGGACTTAGGTGAGGAGAGGGAAAAGAGAGCGAGAGAGAACGTTCGCAACAGTGAGTAAAAATAAGATGACGATGATGACGACGTGATGACATGAGCAGTTCGACATTTGTTGTTTTCTTATTATGTATGATTATTACAACCAAGCCAATGAGAGTACTTGGGACTAATGTCGGCCGGAGTGTGGGGCGCCTAGGGTGGGCGTTCACCTTTTGAGTCCACAGAGTAATTGGGACTGGAAAGAACATGGTCGGTATCCGTGCCAAGCTGTAATAAATCAGCACTCGACTCGAGTCCCACTGTTGCAATCGTTGGGGCTTTTAACGTGACCAAAACCGGTTTATGGTCCCCCCCTAATAATGGTGATAGGCATGGTTAACTATCTGTGTGTCAAATTATTCGTGAAAGAATTAAAAACGAAGGAAATACACAATATCTAATTTTGGTTCAATATGATACTCTGAAGTAATTTTTAAGACTAAAATGAGCTTTAATCTCTTAAGACCTTCACGAAAGTCGATCACTGATACTCGGCTAATGTCTTTCTTCTTTTTTCTTAAGACGTAAGTGCTTTCAATGAATCAGAGGATCTGTGTGCTTACGAATTACATAAGTAACTAAAGGATACCTTAACTTTTTTATACGGCTTTCATATCGTGTTTTCTCATCACAAATTTGATATGGGTCTGATTCATACTAATCGGGATCTATTTTTTTCCCGAATTTCGACCCATTATTTTAGATCGTTTATTGAGCCACTTTATTACCTTTGTTTGGATCAAATTACGTAATTTAACCGATAAATTATTAAAAATAAAAATATAATTAATAGTTGTTTAATATTGTAGAGTAGGACAAAATTGTCCAACATTCTCCCCAACAGCTTGACATTTTTTGGTGAATGTCAAATCAATTATTAATTATATTTTAAAATATGAAATAAGTCTATTAATTGAAAGGATTCTATTCGCGCTAAAAAAGAAAATGACCTGTCAATCAATAGGAGCCTGCTATAACTCAAATAAAGATAAGCCTTTTAATTAATAGGAGCTTATTGACGCTTAAAGCGAAGAGAACCTCTAGCTTTATAAAAACAAGAGCATATTAAAAAATTAAAAAAACCTCTTGAAAATATAAATTTATAACGCAAAAATTTAAAACTTATAACACGGCCTGGCTCAAGCCCGACTTGACAATTTTTGGTAAATGTCAAATCAATTAAAAATAATTAAATTATTCAGATTATGAATGTAGCACAACAAAGTAATGTCATTTTCTTAAGAGATGGTAGTTTATCTCTTTTAAATAATTAAGTAAAAAATAAGGAGGTTTGAAATTTACTTTAAAACGTAATATTGAAAATAAAAAAAAATTGATGTAAAATTCAATAAAACATACTTCTAGTTAAAGAAATATATTTCCACCTTGATTCATTCACTTGATTATTAAAGCAAAAGCAATTCAACACATTCATGAATAAATTGACTCTTGTTATTAAAAACTGATCTATAATAACTCATCTTTCCTTACCTTGTATGGTAATCACGAATGGAACGAATAATCACTCCATAATCAAAAAACAGCCTCAAAGATAGCTTGTAGGATTTTGCATTTCGACAGCTTTAAAATTTAGAACGACCAAACCTAACTAACAATTAGATAAATTAATTCCACTATATAGATTAAACTTCTTAACGAAGAAACAAAATTATGTTGATTGTCACTTATTTAAAATCAATAAACAATTACGAATTCGTCGTATTAATTAGCAGTAGATATATTATTTTAGGATTATTAAATATATGCATCGAGTCAACAAACCCCAAAATTATCATAAAAAAGTTGAATTTATAAAATAATTAAACATCCATGCATGATTGAATTCAATAAAATCTATTCGATGTCACAATTAATATAGAATCAAGGTTTCAATATAATCCTTTAATTATAATAAATAAATTAGTTTCAAGTCATTGAAAAAGAAAGAACACGTTAATACTATTGACAAGTAATTATCTTACTAAAAAAGTTTAGAGGAAGAAAAACGTTGGAACGAGACCAATCTTCTACTAAGACCGGACCAATTGATAATCAGGACAATATTTATCAATATTGAAGTACATTGGATAAATATTGTCCTGATTATCAAAATAGCTCCATATTTTCTAACCTCCAAAAATAATGTAAAAATACCATAATCAGGACAATATTTATCCGATGTACTTCAAAATATCCTAAATTAATAACCTATCAATCTTCTACTAAGACCGGACCAATTGAGTTCCAATACAATGGGGTTGGGGACAGTTTGATTAGAGCTTGAGTCCGAATTGACCCATCCTAACCTAATTTTTTTATTTTTTATTTAATTAAAATTAGAAAATGTTCAGGCAGTCCATGCTTAACCCAACCCAATAACCGACTAGGCTAGACCGGGGCAGGCTCAATCGTCATCCCTACCCATGTATGGTTCAATTGGTGGGACAAAATCTTGTATTTGATTTATGACTTTAATTTATTTAAAATTTTGAAAAAAAACACTAAATTTTAAAAAATGCTAATTATATCAAGTTTGGTAGTGACAATAAATCCGATCTGTATTTTTTTATATAATTTCAAAAATATCTAAACCTCAATCAAATTTAAATTTTTATATTTTTTATTAGTTTACGAGTTAGGTTTCAACATAATTTCAGATGAATCAAGTCGAGTATCTTAAGTTTTAGGTTTAAAATTGTTCTAAATTTAGGCTTAAATTTAATCTAAAATATAGTTAATTTAATTTTTTAATTCAATGATTTTTCGTCAATTCAAACTCGGGATAGGATATTAATTATAATTCGGTATGTCATTTAGTTTTGATTTATTAATTCGTCAAATGATTTATTTGAAATTTGTAATTTAGAGATTATCACGTATGATAGACAATTAATTTAATATGTATTTAAATAGTTAATATTATAAATTTTATTGTTATAAAAAACATAATTCATTCTCTCTTACAAATCTCGTAATTGAAATTATATTATTTGCAATTCCCCCCCTTTGCATTTTGTAACACTTTAAGTTTGACTTAAAAAATCTACATAAAGCAAGCAAAAAGTAAAAATAGTATAGTAATCTTGCTAAGAAATTAACCCATGTTCCACTTTCATCAACTGTTTAGTTAAAGATATTTGGTAAAATTAGTTGTTTATGTGTAAAATGACTATGAGAACACGACTTAACAAAATTGTAACGATATGAGTATTATATCTTAGTATTTCTTTAAATATTATCATAAGATTTTAGATTTTAGATATTTAATTTCGCAAAAATTAAGTTTATGACTTTAATAAAAAATTAATATTTAATAAAAAATGGTAGCTTGAGTAATTTGTAATAACTTTTAGGCACATTTGTCTTTTCATCTATTCTGTCGAAGCAAAACACTCCTCATAAGAATATTTTCAAAAAAAACGGATTGAGTTCGATCCGCCAACCCAATCAGATGATTATTAAACAAGATTATCGATGGTTTGATAACTAATTACCAATTATATTAGCATCGGTAATAATTTAAATGTACATAAAATTTAAATTTAAGTTAATTTAAAATGTGAACTAAAAAAAGAGTTAATGAGCGCACACCAGAAATGGTAAGTACATCTACTTGTAAACCTTTGTTGGTTAGACTGAAAGATGTGTTAGTTGTAACCTATGTCACAATTTGCCATATTAGGAATTACAACTGTTGAAGACAATGGCAACTGACAAAGTATACTTCACCTAAAAATTAAATTCCAATTAGCTGTGTAAGTGTGAAGGGAAAGCTATTAATTGCCTAAGGTAGCCGCCAAATTTAATTTGTCCAGTTGAAAGTATTGAGAAGTTTGTTAGGGATGGCCACAAAGAGCTTCTAATACAATAAATCAAGGATTTTCAAATTTTGAAATTCTTAAAAAAAATTAAAAATTAAAAATGTCTGATTTTTTGTATTTAAAATTAATATCCTTAGTCAAGTTGAATTTATTTTTAATATTAAAATATTACTTAAAATAAGGAGTAATAATTTATTAAATATATCTTTTTATAATAGCATTAAATATCGTTGAAATAACATAATTATCATGTTCACGTTTAATCTTAAATGCTTTATATATATTAAAAAAGGAGTCTTTCAGTCACATTACCGAGAGCTTCATTTCAAAAAATTACTACATTTGGAAGCTTTATCAGGACTAACTAGTAAAATTTAGTTACTTTTTTTTAAGGGAAAAAACCAATGCATTCAATTAAACTAAGGTTCGAATACAAATGGGAGGAGAATGAAAAAAATGAAACTCGGAAAAAGACAAATCACATCGAGCTATCTGATGGGCAATGACATTTTCGCAACGACGAATCCAAGCAACAACAATGTCAGGACGACGCTCCAAGAGAACACGACAATCTTGAATAATGCCTACAAACTCAGACCAATCAGGATCAGGACACCGCAAAGCTGACACCAAATTTTGGGCATCAGTGAACACAATACTCGGATTGGGGCAGCGAGTGGAAACCTGCTCCAAAGCAAGGCGCACAGCATATGCCTCATTCGTGCGAGGAGGAAGACAACCGGTCCGAAAGGAGGTGAAAGCATGAACAAAACTACCGTCGGCGGATCTCGTAACCGACCCTGAACTAATATTACGTGACGCCTCAAAGACAGCAGCATCCGTGTAGCATCGCCAACCAACCTGAAGACCACCAAGAGCACCAGACGACTGGGCGGGTGGAGAAGGAATAGGCTGCCTTTTACGCTGTTGTGCAGCAATCCATTCAGCATAAAAATCAAGAGCGTGGTGAAGAACCACTCTAGGCAGAACCGCATGTTGATGCCAAAGGATCGCGTTTCTGACCCACCAAATTTTCCAACATACCATTGCAAACCTTTCGACAATAGTGGAATCCTGTGTAGCACATAATGCGGTAAAACAATCACGCAGAGAGAGAGCGATAGAGGCACCCCCTCTACCCCAAAGCTGCCAAACCGAGCGGGCAGCAGGACAATGCAACAACACATGATCCACGGTTTCCTGATGTACGCCACAACCACAACTGGGGTCAAGATTAAGGCCTCTCTGTGCTAAACGTGATTTGGTTGGCAAAATGTTACGTAAGGCTCGCCAAAGAAATTCGCGTACCTTAGGAGGGATATGTAACCGCCAAATCTTCTGCCAGTTAATGTCATGATATGTCTCCGGAACACGGGTTAAGTAGGAAGCGACATAATAACCGGATTTAACCGTATAAGCACCTCGCTTATCAAAATGCCAAATGCGACGATCAACTAAAGAAGAAGAGAGCGGAATCGATAGGATAGTGTGTGCATCAGCATCATCAAATAAAGCTTGTACCTTGTCGACATCCCACCGATTGGTGGAGGAAACAAGAAGGTCAGCAACACGCAAGTCAGAAGCATTTGATGGGGAAGCAGAAGCAACATGAAATGCATGATCTCTCGGCAGCCAAGGGTCATACCATACCTTGACAGCCTGGCCGTTGCCGACATGCCACCGGAGTCCCGCACGAAGAACAGAAGCTGCTTGATGTATACCTCTCCAAGTAAAGCTAGGGTTATGGCCAAGACTAGCAGACAGAAAATCACCCCGATGGAAGTACCTAGCACGATATAGACGAAAAATAAGCGTATTCAGAGAGGACAGAAGCCGCCATCCTTGCTTGGCGAGTAAAGCCAAATTAAAACAGCGCAAATTGCGAAACCCCAAACCACCATCTCTCTTATTCTCGCACATGCGATCCCATCGCAACTAATGAAGTTTATGGGCACCATCCTCTTTCATACCCCACCAAAATGAATTCATCATCCGTTGCAACTCATCGCACAACGAAACTGGTAACAAGAAAATACTCATACTATATGCAGGAACAGCTTGAGCTACAACCTTGAGTAAAATCTCCTTACCGGCACGAGATAAAAACTTACGCTGCCAATGCTGAATACGAGCCCATAGTCTATCACGAAGAAAAGCAAAGATTGTTTTCTTAGCACTGCCAATCAAGGACGGTAAACCAAGATACCGACTGTGAGTAAGAGGAATGTGAACATCAAGTATATTAGATAAAAAGACCCGTTGCACTTCAAAAACGTTGGAGCCGTAAAAAACACCAGACTTTCGCAAATTTACGGCTTGTCCGGAAGCTCGTTCATAAATAGACAACAAAGAACGAACCTCATGACACTGCTGTTCAGTTGCTCGAAAAAAGTGGAAGGAATCATCGGCAAACAGCAGATGGGACACTGAAGGACTATTACGACAAATAGAAATGCCAGTAATAGCGCGATGTCGCTCGGCATTAGTCAAT
Source organism: Erythroxylum mucronatum (assembly GCA_027563825.1). NCBI lineage: Eukaryota > Viridiplantae > Streptophyta > Magnoliopsida > Malpighiales > Erythroxylaceae > Erythroxylum > Erythroxylum mucronatum. The sequence continues at coordinate 1,402,049 of JAOSBP010000002.1, read as the reverse complement.
AAGGCGGATAACCCTTTGGCACAAATAACATATAAGTATGGAGATAAAGGATCACCCTGCCGTAAACCACGAGAAGAAACTACTGGCCCAATCTCGTCCCCATTAACAACAATAGAATAACAAACATCCCTCACACACATCATAACTAATGCTATCCACTTAGCGTCAAACCCCAAAGCCTGCATCATATGTTCGAGATAAGTCCAACCAATACGGTCATAGGCTTTACTAATATCAAGTTTCAAAGCAACCTCGCCACCTGCACGACCTGTTCGATGTTTCATATAATGCAACAGTTCAAAGGCAACTAAGATATTATCTGTAATAAGACGACCTTGGATGAAAGCAGACTGCGTATCAGAAATAATACGAGGGAGAAGCCTCTTCAACCTGTTCGCAAGAACCTTAACTACAATCTTGTATAAAACATTACACAAAGAGAGAGGGCGCAAATCCTTGATTGAAGTAGGATGATCGACTTTGGGGATGAGAACAATTATTGTGTCTGTAAGAGAAGAGGGAAAATGACCTGCTGCTAGCCAGTGGTTACCTGCCACAACAATATCAGGACCAATCAAGTGCCAAAATGTCTGGAAAAAAGCCGAATTTAACCCATCAAGACCAGGGGCTTTATCCGGATGCATAGAGAAGACCGCACGCTTGAATTCAGCCGCCGAAAAAGGAGCCAGCAACGTCGTGTTGTCATCCGCAGTAACACGAGCAGTAATTAAACCGGTAACAGCCGAGTAATCTACAACATCGGCAGTATACAATCTGGCAAAATAGTCATGAATAATGGTGTGAAGCCCCGCCTTAGTTTGCACCATAACACCCGTACTGTCGGCAAGTTCAAAAATCGTGTTTTTCCTCTTCCTCGAGCTAGCAGATAAATGGAAAATTTTGGAATTAACATCTCCATCTTGCAACCAAAATTCTTTGGCCCTCTGTTTCCACTTAATGCATTCAAAGTCCAGTAGGCGATTCAACTCGGCACGAGTAGCATAGTAATCATTGCAATTGACACTACGCAAGGCTTCCAATTTACGCTTCAACCGACGTTTCTCATTGACCAAAGCCTGATCAAGATGACGACCCCATCGTTCAAGCTCAGTACATAACAAAGCCTTCTTGTCCATAACACTGCCATTAAACAACTAAGCAGCTTCAACCACACTGAATAACTCGTCCTGCATAAGCCACTTATTTTCAAACTTGAACCGTCGCCTATTCCAAGTCAAAACAGTGGCATCCGTAGTTACCACCAGAGGGGAGTGGTCAGAGACGGGGGCAACACCAGTTTTTATAAGGGCATGAGGAAAATGCTTGAACCAAGCATTGTTGGCAACAGCGCGATCGAGCTTTTCGCGCACCCAGTGAGGTGTACCCGACTTCTCTCCCAAGTAAAAGAGTAACCAAGCCACTCGACTTCCTGAAGATCGCACTCCAACAAGACAGTACGGAAACCCTCGAATAAAAAATTCGGATGATCGACCCCACCAATTTTCTCAGTTGAACAGGTTAAGTCATTAAAGTCACCGATAACCATCCAAGGGATAGTGGCACAGCGATTTAAAAAACGCAAAAAATCCCAAGAAGCCTGGCGTCGAAATCGCTCAGGATAGCCATAAAAACACGTAAGAAACCACTGAAACCCGTCCTCCATACTAACGTGAAGATCCACCAAATTCTGGCTATGACGAACAACCTCGACTAAATGAGAGTGACGACAAAAAACAACCAAACCTCCACTACGCCCTACTCGATTAACATAGAAACTAAATGCAAAAGCAAACTGAGAACGCAACTCCGCAATACGAAACTCATCCACAAGAGTTTCCATAACACCAAATCCGGCTGATGTTGACGAATAAGATCACCCAATGCTTGGACTGTTTTTCATGACAGTTCCAACCTTGACAGTTCCAATAATGAAGAAGAATGAGCACGTAGCTCACCGTGGGCTCCCGTCGAATCAACACCATTTGAAACTTGGGGAGCAGAAGTATCCACAGAACGTTGCCGTTTAAGACCCTCCGTTGGGGTGAGAGGAGAGTCCTCAGGGCCACCTATCTCCATGTCCGAACCACCAGAGGCACCCGAATCAGAAAGAAAAGCACCCTGTAACGGAGACCTATTTAGTTACTTTTAGACCTATTTGATTTTTTCAAAAAATTAAGCTTCCCAAACTCGAGCCTAACCCAACTTGAGCTTTAACAATTATAAAAAAATGATGTTGTTTTATAAAAAAACGCCTTCATTTTCTATTTTTAATTTAAAAAACTAAAAAAATCAGACAGGGTCAAGATGAGTCGAGCTTCAGGTTGCCTCGAGCCCATATCCTGGAAAAAACTATCAGGCCCTGATTCATTGTCAACCCTAAATTTTTTAATTTTTAAGATTTTAAAAATAATATATTTAATTATTGTATAAAATTAATATTAAAATTATACATATTGAATAATAATTCACATAACTAAATTATGTGGCCAAGTGATATATACATATATAAATTATGAAGTATAATATTAAAAAATAAAATTTTAAAATATATTTTTATTCATAATATTTAAAATAATTAATTAATTTTGTAGGAAATTGTGATTTATCTTCCAACAATTAATTGAAACGGGCCCCCGTTTAGTTGTTCCAGATGGGCCTTGTAATCACCCAAATTAGTTTAGTGGGCACAGTTTGGCAGCCCAAGACAAGACAAGGAAGAGGAAAAGTTCACGCGCGTACTAGGAGCGTAGAGACGACTGGATCTGGATATCGTCCACTTACTTCCCTAGTCCGAGGATAAAATAAGAAAAGGTTTGAAACTGTGTAAGGAAACAGACAGTAGTTGTCTGTCTCTTGAAACTACGTCTAATCCTAACTTCCGACACTCCACACACACACACTGTCTTTTCAGTTTTCACTGTCATGCCGTTAATTTGACCACCAACCGCCGTTCAATCCCCGCCGCCGTCACCACTAGATCTCTCTATCTCTTTGTTTATTTTCTTCTTTTTGCTATATTAAGTTTGGTCAACTAGAACTAGGTATCGGTGATCGCACATGGGCGAGCAGTCCCAACACAAACCGCAACCACACGTCCATGTACAAACAGAGTCCCACTCTTTGCCACAGCCCCTCCATGACTCCGCCGCTGAATTGGCCACTGTCCCGCCACAAACAGCGGATCCTCCGGCGAAAATCCCCTCTCGTCCGCGTAAAATCCGCAAGCTTTCACCGGAAGATGCCTCTATAGCCACTGCCACCGCCAGTGCTGTTTCCAGCCAGACTTCGATCACTGCCATCGAGGCCGCCAAACCGACGAGGTCAAACAAAACCAGAACCGTCCAGCAACGAGCAATCGTCATCGCGGCGCCACGTGTGGTGGCGAGATCGCTCTCGTACGAGGGTGAGGTGGAGAGCGCAATTCGGCATCTACGTGAATCGGATCCACTTTTGGGGTCACTGATGGACGTCCATCCACCACCAAGCTTTGAGAGTTTTGACACGCCCTTTTTAGCCCTAACTCGAAGCATTCTCTATCAGCAACTAGCTTTGAAAGCGGGAAGATCCATCTACGCTCGATTCATCGCTCTTTGTGGTGGAGAATCCGGAGTGCTTCCAGAGACGGTCCTGGCTTTGACTCCACAACAGCTTAGACAAGTTGGGGTTTCTGGTCGTAAAGCGAGTTATCTTCATGATCTTGCTAGAAAGTACCAGAATGGGATACTATCCGATTCCGCAATTCTTAGTATGGATGATAAGTCGCTCTTTACTATGCTTACTATGGTTAATGGGATCGGTTTGTGGTCTGTGCATATGTTTATGATTTTCTCGCTGCATAGGCCTGATGTTTTGCCAATTAATGATCTTGGTGTGAGAAAAGGAGTCCAATTGCTTTACAATTTAGAAGAACTGCCACGGCCGTCACAGATGGATCAATTGTGTGAGAAATGGAGACCTTACCGTTCTGTGGCATCTTGGTATCTATGGAGGTTTGTGGAGGCAAAAGGGTCACCTTCGAGTGCGGTGGCAGTGGCTACTGCTGCTGGCTTTACCCAGCAGCAGCAGGAAGAACAGGAACAGCCGCAGATTCTTGATCCAATTAATGGCATACTCAATCTTGGGTATGTACAATACCTGCCAATTTGATATCACTATACATTGTTTAGATGACAATTCGCTTTTAATAGTGCATTGTTGATATAATTTGGTTGAATTTCGTTACAGTTCTTGTACTTGAAAGATTGTGTTTGTTGTTAGTAATATGCAGGGCTTCTTTTAGTTGTTATAGATACTGATTACTTTTATGCCTCATAGTTGCATTCTTGAAGGTTATCCAAGTTAATAGTTGATTTTGTGATTTGAGTCTCTTGTTTGAGTTGTATTCGGGATTTTCCAAAGATTGCATCTCAATAAATAATTGGTTGTGAATTGATTGCAAGTCAATGACTAATGAGCTTGGAAGTTTTTCTTGTTGTAAAGTAACTTCTCATTGCTATTCCTCGTCTTTGCTTCCCGTTGAAGAAGTTATTTTTGTTGACAGTTGAGACATCTCGAAAGGATTAAATGACATAAAAACATGCAAGAAGCTAACATTTATAATTGTGTTCCCCAACAGTTTGGCTAGGGTTGATGTTTTGTCTACCAACTCGCAGAGAATTATAGATCCTCCCATAAAGCTCATCCGATTTCCCATACCGCTTGATCATGATTCATGAACTACAACAGTATATAAACATGGACAGCAATTCACTCTTTACTTGGTTTACGAGTGTAACTGCATTGAATGATCAAACAACATTTACAAGTGTCCTGCTTTTTCAAGAATTTTACTTTGTACTTTAACAATGCTTGTAGAACTTAAGGTTAACAGAACGAGCTTCGGAACATGTTGACTCCTATTATTAGTTAGTATCCGCAGTTATATCCCACACTTGGTGAAAAAAGTATGCTAAAGTTTCTTTTATGATATAGTATTGTCCCAACAACACATTCTTTTTTCTTATTTCCTTTTTCATCTGTTACCCTACATTTTTATCATATGGAACAGTAATTCTTCATTATATCTAAACTGGAGAATGGTTGTTGAAGTGTATAACTATGAATAGGTGATGATGTTGGCATGTATGACAATCAGTAAAAATTCGACTCAAAGATTCAGAGATTTGTTTATGTTGTTCCTCCTTATTTCCTACTGTAAGAGGGCGGATTCTTTGTTGTCATGAGTAATGGGTTTTCCGAACCTAGCCGTTGATAATAGATTTCATTTTTCTTCGCTTATGATCATCTCATGGTTTTGTGTAACATCAATGCATCTTTCTTCTACCATGCTACCTGACATAGGGCCTGCGCTTGGGGACAGTGATGCCATGGATGATGGATTTGGCGCTAACCTCTTTCCAGTTTGGGTGATTAGTTCGCAGTATAAGAAGGTAAATTGGTCATCCTGGAAAGCTTGTACATTCAAGGTTTTGATAGAGGTATGTATAGACTTTTTGTAATTTGTGTACCAAAATGCTCGGAAAATTGAGCGGGTTACGGAGACGGTAATGATAACGATATCACAACCGTGACCTTGGTACAGAGGTGGAGCTTCTAACTAGGATCAATCCGACCTTCCTTATGTTAAAAATGTTCTGTGGTTGATGTCCTCTCTCCTGAATTTGAAGAGCTTTTGCCTCTCTGTAATGGAATCTAGTAATGTCAATGAATTTTGATTTGGACTGACTTGGCCTTGTTTCCAAATTAAGAGCACTCTTGTTTGCTAAATTATGTATTTTATGTTTACTAATTTATAATCTTATTTTTTATATTTTTAAATAATTATTTATTATTAAATTATTTATTAAATAAAATTATCTATAAAATTACAAAAGATGTAATGATGATAAATAATTAAATTAAATTGGATACATTAGCATATGAATTCTTTTTTTTTTTGAAAAGATGAATTCATAATTTTGACATTTTGACATTATATAAACATGAACATCAATTAATCAAAATCACTTTCTCATAAGCATCCGGTTGAAGTTTTGCTGAAGTGCGAGTAAGATTCGATAGCACGCAGTATCACTCTTGCTGCTGCTGTGAACGAAGACGCACATGAACTTGGCGACGATGGAGTTGAAGGTGAGATATGACACCACACCAAGCAACTGTTCTGGTTACCTCAGCCATCCATCTTTGACTCGGGAGTTATTTCAGGCGAGACTAAACAACACGATAAGCAAATGCTTCGTTCGGACAGGTGATAGAGATGTCAAAGACTCAAAGGTGAAAACAGATATCTATACGTGACATGTCGGTGTTCCGACGTAATTAAACTCAGAAACGGCCGAGCAGTGCACCCTCGTTACATTGGGACTACGGCCCACAACAGTTGCCGGAACTTTCTCAGAGGAGGTTGCCTCGCTGCGTTTGAGGTTTCAGGAACGGTGGCTCTTGTTGCAGAGATGAAAAGAGCTGAAAAGGACGAAAGGGTTTTGAGGAACTGTTGTTAAGAGATCAAGAAAGCTGTTTCGAGAGAAGAACAAGTTGAGCTTGGCTTGGTGGTTCTCGTGAGAAGTAGGTGTGTGTCGAAAACAACGTCTGGTAAAATTCAGAGATGGGTAGCTAAACACAATCTTACTGAAGCAAAAATGGAGATAGTAATGGAGGCGAGATTTGAGGCCGATGGTTATAGATTTTTTGTCCTTCTGGAGACGGTGAAAGAAACAGAGATCATATCCTGTTGGCTTCTTCAAAACCTCCATCGTCTTCTTCCTTGCGCTCTCTTTTGCGAAAGCCTGTCGATGGTTGTTGACTTCGACTTATTGGTTATAATGTTTGTAATTCAAGTCATCCGAAATATAAAATATTCTAATTTGATCTTCGTTGTTAATACCATTAACATTTTGTTTAACATAAAATTTTCAAAGCTTTTGCATTAGTCGAGCCTAAATCAGCCTCAAGTTCAATTCTGGTAAGTAAAACAATACATTCGCAATTAAAAGAAGATTTTATTTTATATTTTTAATTTTAAAAATATTTAAAATTGATAGGACCGGTCCCTTGCAATCTTTGGTTAAAAAATGTGAAGAAAAATACGATTTATTTTATTTTTTAAAAATTATTAATTAACTCATTAAATAATTTATTCGAAACATGTAATTTATAAATTATATTATATTATATCGATTTAATAAAAATTAGTAATTACATTTTAAACAAAATTGAACCCATTCCATTAAGACGGGCCAGTCTCATTTTGTTGGTGTCAATTAAGCGCTAACCTAACCCCTTGAAGATGACTGTCCAGAACAGAGTTTCCAACTTTGTCATCTGTCCTGTCAACCCAAACTCAAAAGCCTAAATTACATTTTAAACCTGTCATTTACAATATAATTAAGAACAATTATTAAAGTTTTGAAGTCTTTAAATCGGATTTCAAGTTTCAACTTATTTAAAATATTGAAAAGAGACTTTAAATAGATAGAAAATTTAATATAATTAACTATCGAAGACATTAAATGTCTCTTTAACACTAACGTAATATTATTTTTTATCTTCTAAAATAAAAAATAAGTTCTATTTTATAACAAGTAAGATTTGCTGTCCGTAATATATAACAAGAAGTTCCACTGTGATGTAACAACAGGACCTATTTTCTAATTAATTTTTAAACGTTAATTATATATTAGTGAAACTCATTTTTATTTAAAAACTAAAAAATGTTTAATGGGTTAATTAACTTTTTTTCAAAATTTGCTTAATTTTATAATTATAATTTGAATTTTAAAAAATATTAATTAAATACTTCTTTTTTAATTTTTTAATTTTAACCCAAAATTAATGTCTTTGTTAAGTTTACTGACATAACTTAATTAATCGAGTTAATAAAAGTACATCGTTTAGTTAAAGTAACGTATTAAAGAAAACAAAACTACACAGTTTTGATATTCAATCCCTAAACGCTGCCTCTTCCTTCTTGCCATCCCTCTCACACAGATCGTTGTTGTCCCTCTCACATGTCTCTCTTTAAGTATATATACTAAGGGCAAACGGGATGGACGACCACGCATTCCATCTCGGTTGTCCATTTAATCTAAAGGTTGGGTGCCTCTGAACTAAATCACGTCCTTTCACTCTCAAAGTTTCTGCACGCTCTTTCTCTCTCCGTTGGCATCCTCTCCTTCTCCACGGTTGGTCCTCACATAAGAATAGGCGATTTTGGTGAATAAGATTTTCTAAGGTTTCGTTTATCGCTTTATCGTTGCTAGATTTCTCTTTGGTACGCCTCCAATCTCTTGCTTTTTCCTCGCGTTTGTTTGATTAGGTGGGAATGATCAGAAAATTTAAACCGACGAGTTGCGACCCGTGCTACCTTGTGCTTTTTGGCTCTATTTGTCTGCAATTGTGAAGCGAAAGTTCAACAACTGATGGCGCTCCAAGGTATGCTTGTTTATTTTTCGTCAATTTTTCTTGCGAAAAAGTTTGGCCCTTTATTTATCTTTAACAAAGGGGCGAAATATTCCTCAAAAACAGTTCACTAAATTTACCCGGAAATTTTCTCGTCTTATGTTAACAATTTCAACAAAAATATCACCTTTCCCACCTTTTAGATCGATAGTTAGAACATTATTGTAGTTCGATTCTGATGGTATGAGTCTATCAGCATTGCAACATAATCAAAATACTGTCTTTTTGGCTTTAGAAAAAGAATCTGCGGGACTCAACTCCTGAACTGCCATTATTCTTATCATCAGGGTTCTCAACCAGAGGTCACTGGCAGCCGAAATTTGTTAACTTGGAGATAAGATGTCTCCCTGGTAATGTTCCCTTCTTTTTTTACGATGTCACAGCTTTTCTGATTCATCTTTTTTGTTGCATTGCAATGTGAAAAAGAAATTGTTGTATTTCTTTGCCAAAAGTTTTGTTATGCCTTTGTGATGAACATAGTCTTTGGTAAGAATTGTGGATATGTGCAGGCCTGAATTTGGGGAGGCTACAGATATCAAGAGCTCTAAAAGTAAAATTAGTTGTACCATCATGCCTCTGGACAAACCCTCCTCTAATCGTCTTGCGGAAAAGTTTGTCCATTTATTTATCTTTAACAAAGGGGCGAAATATTCCTCGGAAACAGTTCACTAAATCTACCCGCAAATTTTCTCGTGTCATGTTAAAAATTTCAACAAAAATATCGACTTTCCCACCTTTTAGATCGGTATTTAGAACAATATTGTAGTTCGATTCTGATGGTATGAGTCCATGAGCATTACAACACAATCAAAATGTTGTCCTTTTGGCTTTAGAAAAAGAATCTGCGGGACTCAACTCCTGAACTGTCACTGTTCTTATCATTAGGGTTCTCAACCAGAGGTCACTGGCAACCAAAATTTGTTAACTTGGAGATAAGATGTCTCGCTGGTAATGTTCCCATCTTGTTTTTATGATGTCACAGCTTTTCTGATTCTTTTTTGTTGCACTGCAATGTGAAAAAGAAATTGTTGTATTTATTTGCCAAAAGTTTTGTTATGCCTTTGTGATGAACATAGTCTTTGGTGAGAATTGTGGATATGTGAAGGCCAGAATTTGGGGAGGCTACAGATATCAAGAGCTAGGTATACTTCTAAAAGTAAAATTAGTTGTACCAACATGCCTCCGGACAAACCCTCCTCTGATCGTCATGAGCATGAGAAGAATTTGCCTTTGGTTAAGATGTGTGGAATTTCATTAGTTAGAGACGCAGCTATGGCAGCAGAAGCTGCAGCAAATTTTTTTGGTATGATTCTTTAGCCTAACTCCAAACGTTCTATTTCAATTTTAGTTGCAAAGGAGATTTCAAGAGTTGCTAGAGAAGATGGAGCAAAGCCCGTGGGAGTCTTTGTGGATGATGATGCAGACACAATTCTTAGGGCTGTCAATGCAGCGGACCTAGACTTTGTGCAGGCAAGTGTCTGATTTTTGATTACGTACATTTGGAGCATCTTTTTTACCCCCTTGTGTTTTAGTTATTTAAATGCTCCTTTTCATAAAGCTTCATGGAAGTGGTTCTCAAGAGCTTTAAAAGAATTACAAGAAAGGAAAATTATATATGTTCTTGGGCAAAGGAAGATGGTGCCCTTTTAAATCAAATTTCAGAAGAAGATTGCTCTTTGGTTGATTGGATTCTTGTAGATCGTGCTAAAGGTGGCAGGTAAGGGAAGATCTTTCCTGGTTCATTCCAAAATATATTTTGTACCAGTGCATTCATAAATGAATTAAATATTACGTCTATTTTTGCACTAGACGCGCATTTGTTCAGTCCTTTGTTATGCAATTTATAATTTGTAGATGATGGGAAGTAAAAGTGGCAATTCTCAAATGACTTCTGGATATGAAACTGTGTAGCTTATTTTGCACCATTTTGCAGACTTTATGTAGGCACCTAAGTAGGAACTGTATGAAAGTTGTCAGGAGTTTTCGGAGATTCCTTTATCTTGCAAAAAGGATAGCATGATCTGTTTGATTTAGTTTACTCCAAAATAATTATTCTCAAATGTGGTTTCGCCTGCTTAAATATTGAGTTGTTTATTGCCTCTCTTACTATCATCTCCAAAATGGATTTTGTCACTGTTTTTTGGTGATTTGTCATTTGACCCTTTTTGCAGTGGGAAAGGATTTAACTGGATGCAGTTGAAATTACCACCAATCAAAAGCAAACATGGGTGGCTTTTAGCAGGCGGAGTCAATCCTGATAATGTTTGCGAAGCATTGGCTATACTAAAACATGATGGCGTTGATGTAAGTAGTAGCATCTGTGCTGTATATGGATTCAATAAAGATCAATCAACAGAATCTTCCTTAATGAGCGTTGCGCATTCTGTGTCTTATTGATTGGTCATGATGAAAGGAAACAACTCACAAGAGACCATTTGGAAGCATAAGTCCCAAAGATTTGCATGTAGCATAGCTGATCTCCATTTTGATATCTGAATTCCAGAAACATGGTCACATTGCATGCTCATTAATTTTCTTTTGAGTTCCTACATGTAAGAGACGTGTAATTACACATGGCCATCTTATCCAGAAGACAGTAGCAAAATGCTGGACAGGGATAAGTTTTGCGTAAGTTGTGTCTAAAGTGGCAATGACGTCATATCATCTGTTCCTATTTTTGACCCTCTAGATGATAGAATTTGTTTCCGAGGTCTTCATGAAAGTTGTAGATTTTTCAAACCATCTAAAGAACACCTCAATCCGATTTTTATCCCGTTCGTCCATTTAATCTAACGGTTGGGTAGCTCTGAATTAAATCCCATCACTTCACTCTAGAAGTTTCTACACGCAGCCTCTGAATTAAATCCCGTCCCTTCGCTCTCGAAGTTTTAGCACGCTCTTTCTCTCTTCGTTGGCTTCCTCTCCTTCTCCATGGTTGGTCCTCACATAAGAATAGGCGATTTTGGTGAATAAGATTTTCAAGGTTTTCGTTTATTGCTTTATCGTTGCTAGATTTCTCTTTGGAACGCCTCCAATCTCTTTCTCTTTCCTCGTATTTCTTTTATTAGGTGGGAATGATCAGAAAGTTTAAACTAATGTGCTACGACCCGTGCAACATTGTGTTTTTGGCTCTATTTGTCTGCAACTGTGAAGCGACAGTTCAACAACTGATGGCGCTCCAAGGTAGTTCCTTTCTTCTGAGTATCCTTGTTTGTTTTTAAGTATATACACTAAGGGCGAACGGGATGGACGA
>JAOSBP010000002.1:1357865-1370891 GCA_027563825.1 Erythroxylum mucronatum | reverse complement strand
TCATAAGCAAATAAAATCAATGGTCAATATCATCACTTGTACAGTGTATAAATATACACATCTGTCAATGAAAAACACAAGAAGCATTATTACAAATTTTATTCTCTCTGTCTCGAATTTTACAGAGTTAAGTACGGGTTTGTGGAGGACAGTGTGCGATGTGAGTAACTCGGTGTTGGAGGACATGAAAAAGGAAAGAAGAAAAGAGAAAATGAAGAAAGCATTGCATGATGCTGAGGTGAAGGAGATGTGTAGATTTGCTGCTGAGATTGGTATTCGTGGGGACTTGATGAGGGAGTTGAGATTTAAGTGGGCTCGTGAGAAGGTGGAAGAGAACGACTTCTATGAGAGTTTGGAGCGACTCAGAGAAGAAGAACGTTCCTATGAGAAAGAGGAATCAGAGGACAGGAAAGCTGGGAGCATCAGCGAAGAGGTTGTTGTGGCTGAAGAGAAGCCTAAAGTTGTTTCTCTTCCTAAGAGACATTGGAAGTTAAAGTACAAGATTTATGGACTTGATCTTTCTGATCCTAAATGGGCTGAAGCTGCTGACAAAATCCATGATGCTGGAGAGATAATTTGGCCTCAGGAACCTAAGCTGATATCTGGGAAATGCAAAGTAGTGACTGAGAAAATTCTTTCTATGAAGGTGGAGGATGAACCTTCAACTTTACTAGCAGAATGGGTGGAGCTTTTAAAACCTAACAGGGTTGATTGGATCACCTTGCTTGATAAACTGAAAGAACAGAATTTCGGTATATACTTAAAGGTATGACTTCCCCTTTCTTCCCATGGGGAGGAACTAGTTTGTTTGTATTTGCATAGTTGCATATTAGTAACAGGATTGCTAATCAGTTTATATCAATGGGAAATAATTGATATCCCATGGCAGCTCTATGCTCAGTATCCTCTAGGGAAGCTTAATTGTATGTGTGTTAGCTGCTTACTTGGTCAAGTGAAGCATCTGGGTCTTCTCCCTGCATGAGTCTTACCCTTTTTAGCCCACTGGATAAGATCTAGAACTGTTTCTTGGATTCTTCAATTCACTATTGGAGTAACTGAATCGATAAGTTTATTAAACTGATGTGCTTTGATTACATAATCAACATTGCTAGAGATGCACAAGCCTGTGTGGCATCAAAATATGCATACAGAAAGTAGAGGTTGAAGCTGTGCTTATGAAAGGGAATCTAATGCTAGTATGTGATTGACATGTAGTTGTTATGATAGTTCTCCTTCTGGTTGTCACATTTTCTGTGACCAGTCTCACTTTGAGCAATGCTTGACTATTGATTTTGGACTGAAGATATAATTTTTAATTAACAATTGCCAATATGGAAGCTAGCAAAGCAGTGTGCTATACTGCTATTAACTTGTAATATCAATTTATTGGAAGTGCTAGATATTGTTGGATAAGAATGGAAAATTATTCATCTGTGCTTGATATCTCTTTTTGCTTCAATTTTTTGAGCAATTTTCAGTTGTGTTAAAACCATTTGTTGTTTCTTTTGGTCTTCATTCATGATATGTTTATGTTAGCAAAAAATCAACATCTGGTATGGTGTCATAGGTGATTGCATAATGTACATGACAAAGCAGAATTCTGAAATTCATGATGTAAACTTTTAAACAGTCAATTTTCTATATCAAGTGCAATGATTTGATGTTCTGTTTGAATGGACCAATTGTAGGTGGCTGAACTTCTGTTGAGTGAAAAATCTTTCCAACCGGGCATCCGTGACTACTCCTTACTTATTGATGCTTATGCTAAAAAAAATTGCATAGAAGATGCTGAGAGAATTCTTAAAAAAATGAATGAAAATGGTATTCTACTTGATATCATAACAGCAACAATTTTGGTGCACATGTACAGCAAGGCAGGCAATATTGATCGTGCTAAAGAAGCCTTCGAAAGCTTACGCAGCCATGGTTTCCAACCAGACTCGAGTGTTTATAATACAATGATAATGGCATATGTAAATGCTGGTCAACCCATGTTTGGGGAGTCATTGATGAGAGAGATGGAGTCGAGAGATATCAAGCCCTCTGAGGAAATTCAAATGGCATTGCTCAGGTCATTTGCTCAAAAAAGTGATGCTGATGGGGCAAGACGAATTTCAATAAACATGCAGTTTGCAGGATTCTAGCCAAGTTTGGAGTCATGTATGTTGGTTGTTGATGCTGAAGTACGTGCCGGTAACTTAGATCAGGCGAGGAGAAACTTTATATATATATGATGAAAATTGGACACAAGCCTGAGGATAGGTGCACTGCTGTCATGGTTGGAGGTTATGAGAAATTAAATTCGCTGGACAAGCCCTTGAGCCTTTTGTTGGAGATTGAGAAGTATGGGTTAGAACCCGGAACTGCTACATACTTTGTTCTTGTAGATTGGTTTAGTAAACTGCTATTAGTTGATGAGGCTGAACAGTTGTTAGGGAAGATTGCTCAGTTGGGTGAGGCTCCTTCTGTCAAGGTTCACATAAGCCTCTGTGATATGTATGCTAGGTGTGGGATGGAGAAGAAGGCTCTTCAAGCTCTGGGGGCAATTGAATCTAAGAAAGATCAATTGGAGCATGAAGATTTTGAGAGAGTTATAAATGGGCTCCTTGCTGGCGGGTTTGTGCATGATGCGCGAAGGGTACATGGACTAATGGAAGGACGAGGTTTTACTGCATCGGACCAGCTGAAGATGGTTCTAAAGCGATATAGAGATAAGCTTCTATAGAGCAGGTACTAAGGATATGCTCCTGCATAATCATGACACCACATTTTAGTAGAAGAAAACCAGCACTGTAGCCATGGTTAGTTTTCGTGCATTAGGCGGCTTGAGATAATCATCACCGATGGCAGTTTATAGGTATCCAGGACCTTCAGCACTACCTGATTGTTGGATGTAATTTATTGATCAGACTTGAGGTTTTACCCCAACAAGCTTGGCCTTGAGCATAGTTAGAGTTTCGTTGCTGTTCTTGTGTATCGGTGCAATGCAGGACTTGTTTCAATAACACTTTTCTGTTAGTTACGAATGACAATATGGCGTTCTAGCATCTTCCTCGGATGGTCTGCCTAGGCATCCATTTTCACCATTTCTTCAGCTTACATTCTCTAAGTTTTGTCAACTAAATTTAAACATACAAACGTTCTTCACTGCATCATAAACAGTTTGATTGATGCAGGACCAGAGCTTCCTTTTTCTGTTTTCTGTGTTCAGAGTTCTTTACTTGAACGAACTGACTGAGAAAAGGAATAACTTTGTAAGAAAGAGTTCACCCTCGTCTCTACGTTACCTCCATTGTCAGGTGTTGTCATTTGCTTCATTTCTTGATTTAACTATTCCCTCCAATGTCTTTACTTTCTTACAGTGCTCCATTTTTAGAACCTTCTGATTGTGTTAAAGAAAGAAAAAGAAAGGGATTTCTTCTGCCTGTTCTTTTCCACTTGGAATCATCACTGTGAAAAAAAAAAACCTGCTAGAGTTGCTCATGAATCTCGTGGATGAAGCTTGCTCATGACCCATGAATGAGTTCAGGCAAAGTATATATACATGCATAGGACACCTTCTAAAGGAAATAGCCTAAAGGTATAAAGTAAATTCTTTTTTACTTTTAATATTTGCATCACTTTAACAACTCCCTTTAAGGTGGTCGAGTTCGTAGAGTAGGGACATAGGGGTAAAAGGTTTTATGTTTGAATCCTTCTATTGAGCCTGTCGTATAAGATTTGCTTAGTGTAAAGTACTCGGTTAGTCTAATTTAAAGGATATTGCGTCAATTCAGAGGTTTACTCAGTGTGCATCTAAAGGATAGCAGCTGCGGGTTCTTCCGTTTTTAAAAAAAATCACTTTAACAACCTCACTGATCATTCTATTATTAATTCCAAAAATAAAATAATAATATACAAATGAAATTTAAAGAGTTTTTATTATTTGTTTTTTATTTCCAAGAATTCTAAAATGCTATCTTCATCTCCTAAATCTCAAAGTGATTTTACCATTCTATTTTAAGATTCTTTTTATTGATTTTATGGTAAAGTGGTGTTGAAAAAAAGAATAATAGCTTATCTAATATTTTTGTAAATTTTTAGGTTGTAAAATATAATAAAAAGGATAGTAAAAAAATGAATTTCTTGTAATTTTAAATTTTAATTAAATTGTAATAAATTATTAATTTAAATCAAATTTATTAATTTAAATTAAGTTTAATAATTTAGTTAATTAGTCATATTACCAATATTTAATTGGCCATTATGTTATAAATGTTTCACAAATTTTTGTTTTTCAAAAAAATTTTAAGAGTTTTTAAAAAATTGAAGAATCACAGAATTTTTTATTAAAATTTTGTTTTAAAGTTAATTAAATTATATAAAAAAGGGCCGTATCAAAAGATACTCCAGACTTTCTCAGGACAGACAACACTACACGTCAAATTTGCTTTGAGAAGCTTGAAGCTTAACAATGGAAGAATTGGCAAAACCTGAAGGCAGCAAAGGCGAGATGCTAGAATTCAGGAAGAAGGAAAATCTGTTATGAAGAATTTGGGCATATCTCCAGCTAAAGATTTGTTCTTTTGGAGGTGTAAAGAAGATTGTAAATCACAAATCAGTATCTCCGCACAGCTTGCTTTCCACAGTATCCAAGCCAAGATCATTAAATACCATATGAGTTAGGACTATCAACCAGAATTCAGGTAACAATCTAGCTGACAAATACTTCTTGAGTTCCTTTCATCTAAATTTTACCCTGATTCATTCATGGCAGACCAGAGGCCATTTCGGTTCAGACTCCCTTGGCTGTCCGTAGCTAGTGCTCCTCGTCCTGCAGTTGAACCCCAGCCTCCTCGTCCAGCTGGTGAACCCCAACCGCCTCGTCCTACAACAGAATCACAGCCTACTCGTCCTGCAGTTGAACCACCTCGTCCTACAACAGAATCACAGCCTACTCGACCAGCAGCTGAACCTCAACCGCTTCGTCCTGCAACAGAATCCCAGCCTACTCGTCCTGCAGCTGAACCGCCTCGTCCCGCAACAACACTCCAGCCTCCTCGTCCTGTAGCTGAACCTCAACCTCCTCGTCCTACAACAGAATCTCAGCCTACTCGACCAGCAGCTGAACCTCAACCACCTCGTCCTGCAACAGAATCCCAGCCTACTCGTCCTGCAGCTGAACCGCCTCGTCCTGCAACAACATTCCAGCCTCCTCGTCCTGTAACTGAACCTCAACCTCCTCGTCCTACAACAGAATCTCAGCCTACTCGACCAGCAGCTGAACCTCAACCACCTCGTCCCGCAACAGAATCTCAGCCTACTCGACCAGCAGCTGAACCTCAACCACCTCGTCCTAGAACAGAATCCCAGCTTACTGGCCCTGCTGCCAAACCCCAACCTCCTCGTCCTGCAGCTGAACCTCAGCCTCCTCGTCCAACAGCTGAACCTCAGCCTCCTCGTCCAATTGCTGAAGTTCGAGCCCCTAGCGAGTGGCCACCATTTCGTCCTCAACGAGATCAGGCACAACCAAGTGTTACTCCTTTGCCACGATCTCCAACTCGCCCAGTTTTGCAGCCCCAAACAGCAGCAGTCACGCACTCAAAGCCCCAGTCTCCACAACGGCGGGTGGGCAAAACTGCAGAATCCTCTTCCCCGTCTAGGACAGGAAAGGAAGCGCGTCCTCAGCCAAAAACAGGAATCACTTCTGGCCAAATCTCTCAATCAGAAAGACAAGCAGAGAGTACAAAGATCACAACCACGAGCTTCACTCATCCAAAAGCCCGGAACGGACCAGGTGAATCTCATCAAAGGCATGCCATCTCTAATAGAGAAGCTCCCCTGCATAAAGGGATCAGAGAAGATATTGCTAAGTTTGTTCATAAGTTGGGAATTGGGCAAACAAAGCTGTCCTTAGATCAAAAGCCAGTGAGTATTGTAACTCTAGCTGGTGAAAACAGAGGAGCATTCATGCGTTTGGGCTCTGAACAGGAAAGGAAGGATGGTTCCATCCACATTAAGAGGGGTTACAAGATCAATCAAGATGAGAGCACTACAGTTCCCACTGATGCAGAGGGAATCTCAAAGAAGCAGTCTAAAGATCAATTAAGCAATGAAGACCAAGCAAGAAAGGCATTCATTAACAGTAACACACAAGGCATCAATAACTCCATTGTGTCTCAAACTGAAATACATGAAAGCAACCCTGGAATACATCTTGTCCTCAATCATAACCTGGCAGAAATAACCAAATACAGTACAAGACCAGAACTACTCGAGACACTTAAGGCTGAGCACAAGGCTGAGCATCACAACACCCCCGTGGAGAAGCTCACCTATGAACCAACAGTTGGTCGAAGATGCTTGCAGGGGCTACTCTTGGAATCCAGCAACTCAGACCCTGATAATCCTGAAAAACCTCGACAACATGGGTGTCGTTACAAATATGGGGAGAAGGGAAAAGATAAAGACTTAGGGATTATCTGATTCAAGTGGAATTTGAATTCATTAAAACTATCTACTTAACAACCATGAACCTGTGCCTAATATACCTACTGATCACAGATGTGTCAATAAGGATGCTTTGTCATCCAGAAAGGCCATGTTTCCATGAATAATCCTTTTTATATTATGCTAATGAAATGTTTCCAGTACTATGATTTAGTATTTATCATTCAGAATCAACGAACAACTTCATAATTGAAAACTTTACAACTAACATGGAGAAATCAGCAACAAAAATCTCCTTAAGAACATACATAAGTAGAGAAGCTGCAGCAGAATTGAATTTCTGCAGATGTATGATTGTTTCAACTTACAAAGACCATGACGGCCAATTGCATAAAACTATGCTAGATGAAACAAGTAGATGGGATAAACCCAGTGCTTCATTTGAAGAGAATATATACAACAAAATTTTCAAGGAAAAATGTCACACAAGATGGTCAAAGAAAAGGTCATTCGCAAGCTGGTTTAGTGTCAAAGCTACTCAAGCAGATTGCAAAAGCTTGGAAGGCAGATAGAGGATAGCGATAGTCCATTGTAAAGATATCTTTCCCAATCTTTCCAAACTGCAGAATCACTTTTTCTTGTTCTTCTGCAGAAACATTTTGAGAAGGCTCCACAGATGCCACCAACTGAAAGTTTTTCACAGAGGCCACAGTAACGCGTCCTTTAAAATTCAGGCACCAACACTGTAGTTGTTCATGCCATCTAGGAGCTTTATTTTTCAAAATCAGTGGATCCCTTCTTCCCGGAATTGAATCAAGCGATTCAGCAAGGCTAGTTGAACTGTTTTCTTGAACTTGCCACTTTGCTTTTGAATTTGAGACCGACAGAAATTGCTGGCCATGGCAATTTGTGAATTCTCTCGGAGTCGGAGCACTCCCACCTTCTTGAATTGCAGAAACAGGGATAGATTGCATTGTGCAACGCATTCTCCGTGGTCCTCTCGTGCGGAGGACATTGAGCTCGTAAGATATCTTGGCCACTCTATACTTTGGCAGCTGCACTTGTGGAGAGGCTTTCACTGAATGGCATTCATGGACTGGCTTACTATGATATTGCATTCCACTATGTGGAGGCTGACTATCATAGATGATGAACTTGGTTCCGAGGAAATTAGACCTGCTTGGACTTAAACAAGTTAATTTCGTAAAAGATAAAAGGCTTCTAATACAAAGATAGGAAGCTAATACTTCAAAACAACACCTTAAACTTCCAGCATAAGTATTGCTATTTCTACAGAAATCACCATTAACTAGGGATATTCTAAAGTCTGTGAACATAGCCCTTCTTATCTTCTTCGCCGAAAGTAACAATTTGCTCAAATCACCTGACAGAGCTGCAAATCAAAATTAAACAATGTTAGAGCTGAAGAAGGACACGAATCATTAAGCCTTTGAGAGTCTAAAGGCAGAAGAGTCAAGGAAAAGAAGAATAAATGAATCGAAATCACCAATTATCACATCTTGATTAGTGCCAACAAACTTTTGTAGATCTACAAATTTCCTAAAATTTAAAATACCTGCTCACCAAATAATGTATCAAAACTGAATGGTGTACCATCCACCCTTCACTAATCAGAGACTAAATCCTCATCAAAACAGAGTAAACTTAAAAGAAATTGAGCAAAAAAATCAATAAAATCACTGTAAAGTCTAAAGGAAATTGCAAATTCGAATGCGGGGCTAATGTAATGAGCATGATGCTTTAAAACATGTATGTAATCTAAAGATAAAGCAGCAGAAAACATTTACCAGGGCTTAATCCAAGATACAGTTGATAAGTGGAAGTTGCTCTGTCTCTCTTAATAAAGCACTGAATAGGAGGATCTCTTGGACCAGGCTTAAGCAAGAAGTTCAACACATAATCAGCTTTGAAGCACTTAGTGAAACAAAACACCGTTAAGAGACAGAGAAAAGAGAAAAACAGGGTCACAAATTGGTTCAAAGACACAACATTAACATGCACCTGCTTGAGTGAGATGGGAAAAGTAAGCCAACCACATTGCTCAGGAGTCTTCACAATTTCTTTTGTGATCTCCCTCCAAGACTTACAAACCGAAGCACAAGAAACCACATCTCTACGTCCTGGCCAAGAAGTCTCACTTGCCTCGACCCTCTGGATTATGTTGTGAAGCAACTCAGGTGGCAAATTTGCCCATGGGCTTCGGTTGTCGATCAATTCACATGAGGTGCAATCACATTCAGACCCACCTTCCGGAGCTATATAAGCTCGACCTCGGCGACTTCCTCGCTTCCCATGAAACTTACCAAGCGAACTGCTGCTAATGTCGTCTCTTATCTCCTTCAGCTCACGAACTATGCTCTTGAATGGCATTTTCAAACGATTCTGCACCGTGAAATGGAACAAGGGCAAGTCAGAATTAAACGGGAAAACAACAGAAGGCAATGAGATTCAGAATATAGTCTACACAGACACACAAGCATTTTCGTTCATGTCAAGATTGTACCTTTCAAAACAAAACTTGGGTTTGGCTTAAAACTTCAGGCAGATTTCCGATGTTATGAAACAAACAAGCTTGATCAACCACTTACTTTACGAGGCCAACCAAACAATCTATAGAATCAAGCTTGGAACGAAAAAGACGACTATCTTTTTGGATCTACACATAGGTGAAAATAAAAGAAACTTAACACAGGCCAGTGCATGAATTCACCATTGATGAGACAATCGCTTTGGGAAGTACAAATTTTTCCTGAGAATTTGCAAGAAATCGGAGATCGTGAAGAAGAAGAAAGATCAAATAAGAGGAGGCCAAAGTCTCGGGCAAAACGAAAGCTGTTTAGAAGAGAGAAAATAAAAAGAAAAGAGACATAAACGGTGGATGATGTTATAGATAATAGCAAAAATAGCGATAATGCCCAGAAGATTGCTTTTTGTGTTGGTCCAAGACAGTAGGTGGCGCTAGGCTCTTTCACACCTCAGCCACCACCACCACCACCAACGCCGCCGCCGCAAACAACCACCGCAAGCTGAGCCAAAGCCGTGAGCTTTAGCCCCCTTTTTTTTAAAGTCTCTTCTTCTTTTAATTTTTTCTCTGCACACCCACCACCACACACACACACACACACAACAACGCCTTTTCTCGGATCCCAAAAGCTTCAAGCTTTCCCTCCTCTTATCAAAATATAACAATAGACCTTAAAAAATTTAACTTCCATTTTTAGTTTGTCTTTTTCTTTTTCTTTTGTCGTTAACTTTTTGTGGTGTTATTCGGTGTATTGGCTTCCACCGAAAAGTGTCTCTTTTGGCTCATCTGTGTAGTGTGTACCACCTCTCAAAACTACAGAGCTCCTTCTATCTAAACTCCATTAACACACTTCGAAGGTTCATTTATCAGAAGGTTCAAATACATTGACACTAAATCATTCATGGTTAGTTCAACCAACCCATTATCAGTTTCCACCATTTTATATCATTTCATATCCAAAGATCGAATCTTTATGTGTTAAGTGACGTCGAATGGACCCTTTTCATGCAAAATTAAGTCAATCGGAGTTGATAAACAAAATTATATTAAAATTTTTATTTTTTATAAATATTATTTCAAAATTGTTTAATTTCTATCATATATTAATTTTACGATATTATAATATCAACTAAAATTTAAACTTTAAACATTTTTTCTATATTTTCAGCTTAACTTTTTAAATAACGGTTATATTTACAAAAAAAAAAGGTTTAATCTTTTTTTTAATATTAGATCTTCTATTTCGATTAATCAGTTCTTACAATATTTTACTAAATCAAAAGAGAGGGTTTAATTCTCTTTTTCAAGATTAGATCTTTTATTTTGATTGATCAAGTTTTACCGTATTTTATTAAATTTTATTTATATATTTATATAAGTTCCACGCAAATATATAAATAAGATTAATCCCGAATTGAGAGGGTGTTCCAACCCCTCTTCTCCGAGGTTCAGACCAATAGGGTTTTCTGAGGAAGGCAACATCTGAAACATCGTTTAAGTACATAGTGGATGCTATCTATAAAGTTTGGTTGGAAATTTCCTAGTCATTTACCAAGGGAAAGCTAATCATTTTATGTTTGGAATTTACGTTAAAGTTTGTAAGAGAAACCCAACTTGATTTTTTAACTATTTTTAATTATATATTTTATTAAATATCTGTTGAACGTCAAAAAAAACAAAATTTAATAATTAAAATAAAATATTAAAAATATGTTTATTTCTTATAAGACACAGTAATTTTATTAAAAACTCATATTTTATTTTATAAAAATCTATTTAAACACTCAACTTTAAAATTTTAATAAATATCGAATTTGCCACTTAAAACCTGAAATAACGAGCAAAATGTGTTTCAGATGTGAGGAAAACATGACAGCTAATGTTGTCTCCCTCCTTCGTCTACAAGAGGACACTTTCTGGATCAAACCGAGTGATACGACCTTGTAAGAAAAAGGAGTTTCGAGTCACAGGAATCTTCTTCTTCTTCCTAAGAAACAGGGAAGAGAGGACAAATACACAACTCGACTACACAGTCTTTTTTGTTTCAGGACGAATCCTGATACAGTAGCTGAAGCAGCAAAGACAGACAGAGAGACAAAGAAGAAGGTGGAAGTAATAAAAAGGATCCATGTAGACGATGGACCCTAGAGATTCATTGTCTCTGTCAACCAACACATCAAGACAGGAACATAAATTAAAAAAGAAAAAGAGAGAGATTGGTGTCAATTATAAGGTAAAAATCCTGAGCTTGGAGACTTTGCAATGCGCTTTTGACCATGTGAAGGGGGACCCGAACACCATTTCTGACCAGCGAGTCCTTGTCAGAGAGGTAAGCAACAATTCTTACACTCACACGTGCAACCCCATCTATATATTTTCTTTTTTGTTTGGACAAGAGGGAATAATACAGACTATAAAACGAGTCGAGGGAAATAAATTTATGACATATCTTTTAAAAGGACGAAGTGGTACCTAATAGGTGTAGTATTTAAATAAGTAGTTCTTAACTCAAAATATTCCGTATAGTTCATTAGCTAGTTATTACATCTGTTACTCTTTTGATAAATATGCTAATATACAATAGTCCAGTTTTAAGTAAACAGTTCGTTAATTCTCTTAACTATGGGATTGAAGATCGTTGATCGCCTCGCCAAGAAATAAAGGAGGTTGATCACCGCAATCTAGTCCTCTTCAAATTTGATCCGGCGATAACTCAAGTTTCACGCTAGTGTGAATCCTATAAACACGCCTCCAAAGTTTCGCAGACACTAAGAAACACTAATTAAAATTTTGAATGAAGCCTCCAAGCCAATTTCTTTAACCATTTTTGCCTTTTCTGTTCAGCTTAGACTAAACATTACTATAAGCAATGGAGAGTATTTAACCCGGGTCTAATTCGGTGGCTCTAATACTACTGAGCTCTTATAAGCATTTATAAGAGGAGGTGAAACTAAATCTTAAATAGATGACCATCTTTAAATTTAAGGTCTAATTTTTAATTCAAAATCTATTTTGAATCAAATATTAAAATTTGGTTTGTGTTAATTTTAAATTAGATTCAAACCCTTTTATCATATTAATTAGATATAACTAATGCTTTAAAATCGGATCAGGTTTAAGATTTAAAGTTAATAAAATCGATTAAAATTTTAAAATTTTGAAATATAAAAATTGATAACAAGAGTTATTAAAATAAACTGAGCTGAAAAATTAAAAATCGAATTAAAAAAAAGGTTGAATTGCTTCATTCTTGCAATTCAACCTTTTTTGAATCGGAGCTCCCTCTTGTAGCACATGTTTCAGAAGTCCTCTGTAATGGTACCTGGAGCTGGAGTGTGAGATCCCTGGACTTCTTTCACCGTCTGGTTCCCCTCTCTTATTCCCCTAACTGTTCCTTACCAGACTGTTTGGAGAAAGATTCTTATAGTTCGGGATAAGTTGTGTTCTCAATTTAGATTTCGGATTGGGGATGGCATGTCTACCCTCTTCTGGCAGAATCCTTGACACCCGAGTGGTATTCTGCAGTCCATATCAACCCCTAGAGAGATTAATGGATCGGAGCTCCTTCTTGCAGCACGTGTTTCAGAAGTTCTCTGTAATGGTACCTGGAGCTGGAGTGTGAGATCCCTGGACCTCTTTCACCGTTTGGTTCCCCCCTCTTATTCCCCTAACTGTTCCTTACCAGACTGTTTGGTGTGGTTAGCTAGCCCTACCAAGTGTTATACCAATGTGTCCGCCTATAAATTCTTGCGTCCTCCTTTACCGGCCGTTCCTTGGTACAAACTGGTCTGGTCTAAATACAGTAAACCCTGTTGCTCTTTCACTTTATGGCTTGCTTTCCTGCAGAAGCTTTCTACTCGGGATAAGCTTCCTTTCCTCTACATTCCTAACCATTGTTCTCTGTGTCTTTCTGCGAATGAAACTTTAGACCACTTATTTTTTGCATGCCCCTTCTCTAAAACGATCTTCGACCATAGCCTTTCCTATTTTAATTTGCCAACCTTCCATCTCCCTACCCTTCCTACTATTCTTTCCTGGTTCTTAACAGTATC
>JAOSBP010000002.1:1312994-1349874 GCA_027563825.1 Erythroxylum mucronatum | reverse complement strand
ACTGAAAAGGATGATGGGTTTTCTTGTATGTGAAATATCCCAAGTCCAGCAAATTGGGGATCCTTCATTTGGCTTGCCAGGAGGAATAGGCTTCATACACAACATCTTCCATTGCTAAGAGGTATTTCCACTACTGCAGTGTGCAAGAACATAGATGACGAAACTTTCATTCATATCCTGCGTGATTGCCCCATGGCTAAGACCTATGGCTTGAGCTCATCTCTCATGATAAGTGGTAGGAATGATCGACAATGGAGTTAATGGAGTTGATAGATATCAATCATCATTGTCGTTGTCGTCGTCACACCCAATCTGAAGCCCTGCAGTGAAATGGGGTCTGGAGAGGTATAATAGTATGCAGCCTTACCCCTATATAATAGAGAAACTGTTTCTAGTAGACCCACATGCAGATATGACAAGAAAAGAATGATGCAGGATAAAAAGAAAAAATGAAAATTTAATAAAAATTTAAAAATATTTTTGATTAAAAAAAGAATTAAAACTTTAAAAAACTAATAGCTTTAAAAAAAATTACATACCTTCGTTAGAAGATGCAAATCTAGAAAACAAAGTTTTAAGAAATTTATAGGACAAATATAATTTATATGTTGCAAAGTTCTGTTTATACTTGATGCAGTGTAAAGTTCTGCTTATACTTGATGCGGTGCTAAGTTTTGCTCACCATGTATCTAAGTTGTGTGTGTCAATCTTATGCAGGGCCATCCTTGGACTTAAAAATTTGGATAGCTGGCGGTTGAAGAAGTACCACATAGCTTGGCTAACCTTCCTCTCTTCATCCAAATAATACCAAAAAAAATTTAAGCGCTTTAACTTCAATAATAATTTTGGTGTCGAGAATAGCATAATAGCAAAATACATTTATGGGGATTAAACTCCGAGAAGAATAGTAAAAGATTTATATACAAACCGTTAAAGGACCAAGTGATAGCATAAGAGGAATGCTTTCATTGCAGCTCCAGTATTTGGATCCGTCTTTATCCATCATATAAAGACAAATACGTTATACTCTCGATGATGTACTGAGCAACCGCAGTCCAGTTGCTCAAAGCCGCCCACTACAACGCATAGTAGCCAAGGGCATTGGGCTCTGAAACAGATCAACCCTCACTCTCAACCA
The DNA here is from genome assembly GCA_027563825.1 of Erythroxylum mucronatum. Classification (NCBI taxonomy): domain Eukaryota; kingdom Viridiplantae; phylum Streptophyta; class Magnoliopsida; order Malpighiales; family Erythroxylaceae; genus Erythroxylum; species Erythroxylum mucronatum. Next base: position 1,348,736 of record JAOSBP010000002.1, on the reverse strand, counting down.
ATCTCTGAAGCTTCTCCAAGTCCCAATAGGCGGCAGCTGTGTAAACATCATTCCTCAAACTCTCCTCCCCAACCACACCATCACCATGTGGTTTTTACGGCGATAGAGATGTCAATTATTATTTGATGTCGATTTTGATAAACCTTGTTTCCCTTTTAATACTATTCTTGCAGAAGTGGAGGATGTGTGTCGAATTTGGCAACTGAAAATTGACAAAGTCAAATTGATGGAGATTCGCTTCATTGCATGGGAACCGCCTAATGGAAACCGGATCAAGTTAAACACTGATGGTGCCTCTCGTGGCAACCCAGGGAGAGCAAGATATGGAAGAAGACACCAAGGGAGTAGCATATCTACGGGACTTGAGATTTTTTTTTTTTATACAAGGGAAAGAAACAACAAAACGACTAGCGCGCAATGCTTAGACCCCTATATAGGGTTCGATTGTACAGGTTTCCATTGAGGTCGTGGGAAAGTACATCCAAAATGTTCAGTGGTGGCTCCTGAAGGGTATGCATGCCTGGTTCAGCGAAAAAGGCCAAATGGGCCAAGTGATCTGCACTCTGATTCCCTTCGCGATGTGTATGCTGAAGGCGCACCTCTCATGCTTGAAGAAGCAAGGCTCGGATACCTGTCACCAAAAAATAATTCCCAGTCAGATCACATGGGGAAGAAGAAAGAATATTAATTACCTCCAACGAGTCCACTTCCACGATCACGCGCTTATACCCTCAATCCCAAGCCAACATGAGACCCGAATAGACCCCCCAGAGCTTGGCGAACAGAGGGTCACCGACGCCAATATGCTGTAAAAAGCCTGCACACCAGTGCCCCTGACAGTTTCTTACCACGCCGCCTGCAGAAGCGATATTGGACCCCAGTCTCACGGCACCATCCGTATTAAGCTTGACCCATCCGTCAATGGGTTTAGTCCACCCGACGAAGGTACCCAAAGGTAGCCCTTGGCCCTGAAAGACCCGATTTTTCATCGCACTGGCGCAGGTAATCCAACGAGTATAGTCCATGACAATGATGAACCCAGGCCAAACAAACCCCGACTCAAAAATGCTTTGATTACGCCATTTCCAAAGAAACCAACAGGCGACACTAAAAATCGTAGACCACGCTTCCTGATCCAGATGAATATTATGCCCAAGGTTTGTCCTGAGCCAAGAGGCCCTCCTCCTGACTGAAGAAATCCCCACCAACTACCTCCTGAGGAAAACTGTGCCAGAAGGATTGAACCTGAAAATAGTCTCGTAAAGTGTGTAAAATCGATTCTTCTTGGCCACAGAAATTACAACCATTCTCCATAGTCAGATGGCGGACCACACGATGCTTGTTGGTTAACAATTTCCCTTTGGCCACCAGCCAGAGAAAAGACCGGATGCGCTGAGGACCTGCCCATTCTCCATAGTCAGACGGCGGACCACACGATGCTTGTTAGTTTATTTCTATTGTATTTCTCACTTTCCTTTGCACCAAAAGACAAAAAAACAAAACATTTTAATAATATTAAAACTATTAAATAGAATTATAAATAACAACAAGAGTTTACTTACATCTTTTATAAAAAGTACACATGCAGATCACATTTTTGACACAAGAAATCCGATGAACTACTTAGACCATTTCTAAGATCGCACGAAAACATACCCTTCATTCAAAGTGGAGATTGAATCACATAGAACTAAGTGTGACTCAAAAGGAAGGAAGAGTGAGTGGGGATTCCATCACATCACATTCTCGTAGAAGTTAAAAAATCTGCCGACCAAACCTTACGGGACACAAGAAAAAATGGGCATTCCCAATTTTGGTGGACAAGAAAAAGAAGACATGTTTGGCATTACTTCATGGAAATTTCCCTTCCTTTTATTTATTTAACCATTCTTTCGCTTTCAGGTATCAAATTGCACGAACCACACGCAACGGGGAAAAAGAAAAGTTGTTAGGCTAGTCTCACTTTTCCAACTGTACTTAGAGTCAAGAAAAGACAAAAGGAAAAACGAGATTTTCTTCTTCCATTAAATAGGCTTTTTTATTTTTTGTATAATTACATTCGCTAGATCAAATTAAAGAAAAATGTTTAGAATAATTAAAAAAATAGTAAATGTTACTTTGAGGGATTATGCGTTGGTAAAATATTTTTATTAATTTAATTTATATCTAGTTATAAATAAAAATTCTGAATTCATATTAGCATGATATACATTTTATAAAGGATTTTAATTATTTATTTATAAAACCACTTAATTTTAAATAAATTTATAATTATCTTTAATACTACTTTTAGATTTTATTAATAATACAATAAATATCATTGTAATAATGTTAGAATATAAAATGATACTAAAAATATCACTAAAAGATTTTTTGTGAAATATCGAAAAACAAATCCCATTTCTATCAAAAAAGAAAAAAAAAAGAAGCTGGCAAAACACCCTAGAATAGATCCGATAACACCCAATTTTACTTTTAAATAAGGTTTAACAGATATAGATCTTCTTAAAACAAATCAAAGAATTTAAAATTTAATTAAAAATTATTAAATAAAAATTAATTAATTTGAAAAAATTAACGAATTAATTAATAAATTAGTCATTTTTTACAATAAAAATTATTAATATAAATTGAACTAAAAAATTAAAAACGAAACTTTTGAACGGACAAAATTGATTAGATTTTTTAATTATCGGACAAAACACCCTCAAATATAACAATGATTTACAAATTATCATATAACTTACATGATTAGTCATAGTTTCACAATTATATAGCAATCTCTATCTGAGACAAAATAGTGTGCAATACTACCTAATCCTCTACCTCATAAATTAAGGAAATACAACTACTAGGGCTTAAGTGAGGTCGCAACAATCTTCATATATGCAGTCGTTTAAAACTTAAAATTAGAGTTTTGTCTCTAGCAAAAGATCTACCCGATTCGAGCGAAAATTATTCTAAGTGTGGATAGATAAAGGCATCTTTTCATAATTAAGACTCTCCTAAAACAAATAACAGAAAACCAAAAAAAAAAGTTAACATCTAGTTTATATGAAATAAATTCCATTACTTATATCATTCCATACTTCGTTTAGTGGAATAACATTAATGAAAAATAAGACACACACACACACCCAAAGAAAAATAAAAAATTTTAAGAAAAATTTCTAATACATGTACGGTAGAGAGCAACCGGCCCTCCTGATCTTGTGTTGTAAGATCTCAATCCCAGACTTTTTCCCTACCCCAAATTAGAAAAGTTACATATCTCAAAGAGCAACCTGCACCACACGATGCATGATCACCTCTGCAGCTCCATCATCCTGGAAAAGTCGTCAAAGCAGACAAACCCATCGTCGTTTTTTGATACCTCTGCTATCATGCGCCGGCAGTCCTCCAACGTGCACTGGTCATCACCCAAAGCAGAGAACACCCTCAGTAGCTCTTCCGCCGAAATCTTCCCATCGCGGTCCGTGTCGAACACCTCAAACGCCTCTCTGAGCTCGCCCGAACCGCCCGGCTCCCAACCCGATCCGACTCTACCCGACAAAGCTTCGATGCTTATCGAACCCTCCCCGTCGCGGTCGACCTCACTCAACATGGTGGCGACCTCCTCCGTGCTCGGAGGCTCTGCGCCTAACCGGAGGAGCAGAGCCTCCAAGTCGTGCCTGGAGACGAACCCGTCGTTGTCTCTGTCTATAAGCTTGAAAGCTTGAACGAGGTCGGCGTACAAATCATTCCCGAGAATATCGGACCAATCACCGGAGTTTTCAGGGAGAACGCTCGTTGGAGTCGCGGACGAAGTGGGTTTGTGGACGGAAGCTTCGTCGGAGGACGAGAAGGAAGATGGGTCAGATCTGGATACCGAAGATTGGTCCTTTTTGGACCGGAAGAGGCCTTTGGGGCTCAATCTCATGCGTTTTGGGTTAATGGCTTTGATGAACTCCATTGGAACAACGAATGAAAAAGAAAAATAAACAGACAGGAATGATGATAATGGGGGGTTGATGAGAAGGAAGCAGGAAGATGGGGGTGTATAAAAAGAACAGAGCTTACTGCAGCCATTGCAGCTTCCAGGAACCTTCCTCTGCCTCTTCTTTTTCATCCTTATAAGTCTATGTGGGTCTATATAATCAATTCAATTTATATTTTTCAACTTAAAAAAAGATTATTATGACTTAATCAATATTTATTTAATTTCACAATTAAATTGTTGAAAGATTAGTTGAGTAAATTAATTATTTAATTTATATAATAAAGTAATTTATTTTAAGAATTTATTTATTTATTACTAAATCATATATTATAAAAATAAGGTCAAAATTTTATTTTTAGAAATTATTAAATAGATAGTCATATAATATTTAATTTATTTTTATAAATTAATAAATAGATAGTCATATAATATTTAATAAAATTAATTTTAAATGTAATTAAATTTTGTTGAGGGAAAATGTAATTAAATTTAAAAATTTAAAATATATGATACTGTTAAATTTGTTATACAATTTCTTTTACTATTTAATAAAACATTGACTATGAAATGAAAATTATTTTTTGAGCCCTTCTTTAATGGTATAATTAAAGATGAACCCATCAATAAGCGACTCCATAGGCATAGGGCACGCTGAGGCCACACGCCTAGCCTACGGCCTATTTGGATAAAGGGTACGCTGAGGCAACACGCCTACCCTAAGGCTTATATGTTAATTAATAAAATAAAATATGATATAACTGAAGTAACGAAACAGTTTACAATAAAATTAAATATGATATATAAAAAATTGTTTGAGAGAAGTAAAAGAGTTCGTAATATAATACAGTGAAATGTTATTTCAAAAATAGATTAAATGGAATGGAATATATAATAAACGATTATTATACCTCTTATATTCAAATAGTTATTGCAAGAAATTTAACGTTGTGATTTTCAAATAGATATTATGTTCAATTAAAAAGTCACGGTCGTGACTTTAATAATAAAATATTAAAAAATGTATTATTTTTCAATAGAAAATATAATGGTATTATGAAAAAAACTAACAAATATATAGAAATGTGTTGGTTATTATTAAGGTAAGGAAAATAATTGGTATTACGAAAAATTATTGAGAGTATATTAGATATAATATATTTATTAGTTTGCGTTTATTCCTAAGCCCCCGAATCAGAAATTTCTTATTTTCACTATTTAGGATAGAACGAAACGTAACATGAAACCCTCTACTTTTTTTTTTGCATAAAAGGGAAAGTAAAACTACATAATGGATCTGGGGAAACTAATCCCCACGATATCCTCGAGGAGGATCGAGTAGCACCCGCGGGGCGCATGGTCAAAAGTAGTGAGCCTAAGAGCGAAATGAACAGCAAAATTCGCCAACCAATCGGTGCAGCGGTTTCCTTTTCTATAGATGTGATGGGGAAGGACAGCCCAGTTGCGATTGAGCAATTCGGTGATGCCAAAGATAAGCGGATTAGTCGAGTGTTTCATTATAAAACTTCCTTCCAAACGATAAAACTGTGTTACGTTCCATCTCGTTTCATTAGTTAATATCCAACCAAACAGGCCCTAAGGAATAGAGATAGAAATTGTTCCTTCCACTCCAATTCGATAGGAGGTTGTGTATCTTGAGCCCCACTCCACTCCTTTTACCTACTGCTGAAACAATCATAAATTTTGAGCTGATTAATTTTTAGTTTAATTTTTAATTTTCTAGTTCTATTAACTTTAGTAATTCTTATTGTTAAAAGTGGCTCAGTTTATTAAGCAATTAACTAGTCTTCGTAGAGTAATTATTTTTTATAAACTAAAATAAACCGATTACTTTCATTTAATAATTTCTTTTAATTAAATTTAAAAAAATTTTATGAGTAAGGACAATCTTCTTTATTCATATTTCAAAATCTCAATTTTGTTTAATCTTTAATTAAATTTATGACGGTCTAATATCGATTGAACCATTTAAACTTTAAATCTCTTGTCTTAACAGTTTAACTCCTTAAATAGCTTTGAAAACATTGATAATAATTATAAGACAATATCTGAGCCACTCGAATCCAAAACGTACCTATATAACTCTCATACATATTTAGATGATCCATATTAATACTTTTGAGTTGTGATAATATATGGATTTACGTAATTCTGATCATTAGCTTCTTACTTACGTATGATAAACACTTACATATAGGTTAGGCACGACAATAAGCTAGATTAGGTACGAATAGAAAATAGAATAAAATATAAATCAAACTCAATGTAGATCGGTATTTATTTATATTTATATGTCATTAGGTTTTATTTTTTATTTTTTAAAAGAACCAAATATTGGTAGGTGAAGAAGTGAGATATCCACTCATATAAATGATTTCTAAAGTTAAAACTTGTATATATGGAATGCTTAGATCTGCTTCAATAAGTTTGGTATGAACCTAATAGGCATAAGCATTGAAGCAAGATCAATAATTGGACAAAGAAGTTAGGCTTGGGAGGTTGATTAATTATTAAATTTGGGTGCAACAAACTTAGAACTATAACATGATGATGGAAGATGGCTTGTCATTCATTCATCAAGTCGTTTTACATTCTTCATTCCTCATAGAATCATATCTTATCATTGCATTGCCTAAATTAGTTTGTGAGTTGAACAACAAAATATATTAAATTATAATATTCTTTTCCAATTTCAATTTCGGAAATAATATTATTTTGATTAATTAATTCTTAAATCGTTTAATCAAAACAACATTCAATTAGTTCAAACTAAGTTAATCTTATTAAATCTTAATTGTTGATTTCATATCAAATTAAAATAGGTTTGGTCGAACCAAGATTGCTAGAGACCAACAAGTTGCTTAATTGATATGAATATATAAGTTCAAATGATTAGATTCTTCTTAAAAAATTCTTTCAAGTACTAAATAATAGACGCAGGTCGTATTAGTGCATTGCAATCATTTGCGTGGAGAAATCTTAAGTATGAGATAGGGATATTAGTCTTGAAGGTTTGGTAGTTGTGTGATCATAGCAAATGTATAATTTAATTTACGTTACTACCATCTTCAAGAAAGCATATTTAATACTGTTTTTGATGTACCAACAAATTTTAATCAAAGGTTTTTATGCTCGAATTAGTCTCGACAATTTTTATTTGACCTAACTCGATCTAATCTGAAGATTGACGAATTAGGCTAAATTTGTTAAGTTTCTATCTGATTAAGTGACTGTTTGGATGGGCTTTTGGGAGGTCAATAAGCACTTTTTTCTACCACAAAAGTTTTTTATAAGAAAAATGAATTTTTGACTGTAAAATAAAAAAGCACTTCTTTAATAGATATGACTTTTTTGGTAATCAAAATATAACTTTTTAAGAAGCTCAAATTTGGAGCTTCTCAAAAAACCTCTTAGATAATTTTTTCGAGTAGATTTTTCAGTTCAGTTAATGAGCCTATTTTTTAATCCCCTTTTCCCTTATGTTTTACACATAATTTCATCAATACCCACAAACTCATCTTCGCGTTTATCTTACAATCTCATATTCTCTAATCTCTTGCGCAGTTGTTTTGTAATGTACAGTTTGGCTTTTTTATATGTTTTAATATTTATTTTTTATATTAGTTTTACTTATGTTATAATCCATATAAAAGATTTAGTTAGATATATTTTCATTCACGTTTCATATGTTTTAAAATTATATAATAATTAATATATTGTGCTTTGCATATTGGTTAATATACTTTAAATAATTTTTATATGCATAAATAATTTTTATTACAAAATAAAATATAGTTAAAATTAAAAGTGATTTTTATTTTTATGTTGCCAAATAGTTTATTGTATGAAGCTCTTTCAAAAAAGTTTTTTTAAAATGACAGTTAAACAGTCAACTTACTTCTTAAAACAGTCATTTTCAGAAAAGATCTACACAAAAAATTTCTACTGACAAAATTCTACTAGTATAAGTCCAATCAAACAGAGGCTAAATATAAGCAATTTTAGTGTACAAATATAAAAGAAAGGTCTCCGCAAATTAGGAAGCCATGTACATTGGGGACGTTAACTGTGGGAACTTTCTATGAAACAATTTTTTGGTTCAATTTTTAACTTTCTAATTCGATTTATTTTAATAACTCTTGTTATTAAAAATTAATCAGTTTATTAATTAATTGATTGATTTTTGTAAATTAATCAATTTTTATAAACTAAAATAAACTAATTAATTTTTATTTAATAGTCTTATTTTTAATTAAATTTTAAATTAAGGACATTCTCTTTTAATTTTATTTCAAATTTTTTAATTTTATCAATAATCTAATATCTTTTAATCCTTAAATTTTTAATCTTCGATCCGATTTTTATTTATCTCTTAAGTTGACCCTTTTTTGAGATCAGAATATTTATATCTTTTTTTTTCAATAACTCATTAATTGGCCACGAACAAAGTCTTCTAGTACACCAACCATCATTTTTGCTTGTTGAACGAGAATTCAGCAGTTCTCTATAGTAACGGCACTTAAAGACTTGTTCTTTGCCTTTGAAACCGAAGCCATGCCTATCATGTCTCCACCAACCAAGTCTGCATTGCCCTTCACCTAACGTGCACCGGAAATATTACCAGATGACTGAAATTAACGTTCAGAAAATGGAAATTGTAGGAAAGTGACTGCTGACCAAACCCCTTGCCACAAGTTCAAGACTCTGAAAGTTGATTATTTGCATCTAATTCAGATAGCTGAGAATGAGGATGTACAATTACATGACTATGACCAACCATTGTTAACAACAATTTCAAGCAAGTTGGTAATTTTTTTTCAACGCAAATCACGCGATGAGTAGGCCTAGCACCAACTCTACGATCTCAGTAAGTCTATTTAAGCAACTGCACGTCCTATTAGGTCGATTATAATATAAGAAACTTGTGTCCAGTCCACTGGTCTGTGTTTGTCTGTCAAACTTTTTGTCTGGGCAATGGCTGACAAGAGCAAGATCTTGATCATCGGAGGAACTGGTTATATCGGGAAGTTCGTGGTAGAAGCAAGCGTGAAGGAAGGTCACCCTACCTTTGCTTTGGTTAGACAGAGCACGGTCTCTGATCCTGTCAAAGGACAGCTTGTCGAGAAATTCAAGAACTTAGGTGTTACTATAGTTTATGTAAGAAGAAAAAGACCCCATCTTTTGTTTTTTTTTCAATGATCTAGGCATTTGTAGTGGAAAGCATGATCATGAGTTTGTGGTTGATGGAACAATTGCAGGGAGATCTTTACAACCATGAAAGTTTGGTGAATGCGATTAAGCAGGTTGACGTGGTGATATCCACGATTGGCTCGTTTCAACTGGCAGATCAGACCAAGATCATTGAAGCCATCAAAGAAGCTGGTAATATTAAGGTTGGTATTCCAATTTCTTACAGTAAGTATATAGTTAAATCCCAATGAGAATAGCCACTTGAATCTAGTAAAACAACGTGAAATGTGCAGAGATTCTTGCCTTCAGAATTTGGAAATGACGTTGATCACGTTCATGCGGTTGAACCAGCCAAATCTGCATTCGAAACAAAGGCTCAAATTCGACGTGCCATTGAAGCTGCAGGAATACCGTACACTTATGTTCCTGGTAACCTTTTTGCCGGCTTTTTTTTACCCATACTGGGACAGGCAGGAGTTACAGCTCCTCCTAGAGACAAAGTCACCATTACTGGAGATGGTAATCCAAAGGGTATGTTATAACAGGAGTGAACTGCAATGGGTTTAAATGGTTTACTGACAGAAGTTGCAATGGATCAATTAGTCATTTTCACAAGTTTTGGTGTATGTAAACAGCTGTTTTCAACCATGAAGAGGACATTGCAACGTACACCATCAAAGCTGTTGATGACCCTAGAACCTTGAACAAGACACTCACTATCAGGCCTCCCAAGAACATCTACAGCTTCAATGAGCTGGTTGCACTGTGGGAGAAGAAGATAGGCAAAACACTTGAGAAAACCTATCTTCCTGAAGAGGTAGTTCTAAAGACCATCCAAGGTGAGTCAAAAGTAGTGTTGTAATATTAGGAGTACAATAAACATTATCTCATAATAAATTTTGTGTTTGTTCCTGATCTATTCTTGCAGAGTCTCCAATTCCAATCAATATTATTCTATCAATCAACCATTCGGTGTTCGTTAAGGGTGATCAAACCAACTTTGATATTGACCCATCATGGGGTGTTGAGGCCTCTGAGTTGTACCCAGATGTGAAATATACTTCTGTGGAAGACATTCTTGATAAGTTTGTTTAAGCAACTGAAAATCTGCTGTCACCTTCGTCATCGTAATAAGAATTCAGGCAGTTCACAGATTGGATGTTTGCTGCAGAAGAGTTATTTGTGCCTGTCATTTGTGCCTGTCGTGTTGTGTTCTATTCAGTAGTAATTCCAATATCTTGATATATAAATATATAAGCTTCAGTTTCATGAGTGCTCTATATCTACGGCGATCTAGTGAAATTCAAAAAAGAACTTTATCGATCAGTATCCATCATTTCTCTTCTCTTTAGCCTAGTTCTGTACGACGACCTCTGAACCCGTCAATGCCAAAACTCAGACCCGTTTCAGGATCTTGACTGAACCAAATATTTGTTCTTTTGATTTGCAAGAATTAAGGATAGAATGAGAGGACAAAAACGCTTGGACGTGACTTTTTAAAACTTTCCAGAGGACTTTGGATGAAGTTTTAGTAATCCCAACAATATGTTCACTTCCCAGCAGGAGATTAAACTCGATCAAGTTATGAATTGTTCTCTTATTAGAGCAGGTGAATCTGTCTTTGGAAAAAATGCAAACCCGTTGAAATGAGATTCTACATTGCACTAAAGTCGTTTATATATACAATCTTGTGTTCAGTTTCTGTATATTGTTTTATTCTGCACTTGAGGACCAGATAGGATTGTATCTTCATGTGGTGTTAACTTAAGCCGAGTGAAAGACCTGAACTTTGAACCCAACGTGAGTGGTGAATCTTGTACCTGAAGCCATTTTGAATCACCAGTCTCATTTCCTTTTCGAAAACCTTCTGATCAGATGATCTTTTGCTATCCGGAGAATCACAGATTGTAGTGCTGGCGCAGGTGATGGTGCCCCTACTGGTGCTTCAATTATCGAATGCTTCTGTGTCTGATAATCCATCATTTTCCTTGCCTTATTCGCACCACTTTTCTCGACTGAAATAAACCAGAAAACAATGAAATTCACAGCTTCATGAACCGTAAAAATCAGAAACAAAGAAAACTATCAGACTGAAACATGTTCAAGCTACCTCTTACCTCTGAATTCTATGTCGGGCTTCGAAGACTCTGACAATAGAACAAGCGCCGGAGTGACTACGGCGAGGACAGCGCAGAAGAAGAATATCAAGGCAAAAGTTCTCCCACTCATTTGCTGGGATAACTGATGCTGTTTGACAGTGTCTAAGAGAGTATTTAACGTGCCCGAGAACGACTTGGCAGAATATCTCTCTTCTTGCACACCTTACCTGGCCATGTTTAAGTGGCCTTACGGATATAAAAGTGCACAAGGTCTATGACATGGTGTTATTTATGTTTCTCCCATTGCAAAGTCGGGAGTTAATAATTATATTTGAGAGGTTTGTTGCTCAGTCGTTGGAGGGTTGTTATACCAGTAGGTACATGATTAAGCACTTATCTGGCATCCCAATGGTTTAAGTCAATGCTTCACCAAGCCTCCTGTGGAGTGACTTCTCTGTGCAGTTTATATGCACATCATAACACTATAGCCACCTTTATCTATCCTGTAGGATACTTGATATTTGAGTTACCCTATTGACCTTTTCAATTCAGCATCCACGGGATCCTATAGAAAAAGATTGTAGTTGGTTTGATAATTATCGAGTGGCAGTCCGAAACAAGGATCTCTTTCAGAAAATAACGACCGGCCAAACTCGACCTGACTGGTCCGATTTAGAATTAGAAATCATACTTCAGCTATGGTAGGTGATAAGCTGAAAAGGTACCTTACTCAACCTGAGTTTTATACCCAATAAAGGACAATTGGGAGATGTAAATCACTCATGTAACAGAGTGTGGGAAAAGATTACAAGAGCTGGTGCGAACACTTGATGCAACCACTTAACAGCGTGATTTAGAAGGTGGAAGTAAAGTTCAAATATAGTGAAAGATGAAGTAGTGCAACTAGGACTAGCAAGTGGCTTTCAAGTATTAACAAATACAGATATGATCCTGCAATTCCAACAAACTGACAGCTCAAATGCCCTCATATACGAAAGGGAATATTGTTGGCTCAAAAACTCTGAGATTTAATTCTGTATAAAATACAACAGTAAACAGAAAGAGAAAGGAAAACATGGAAGAATACCATAGATCAATTTGAATATAAATATACATATTGTAAGGACAACCTAAAACATGCAAAACAGAACGGAATCTTGCATGTACGTGAATCTCGTACACTTATCTGATATATACACCATCTAGAAACCAGAAAACGTCAAGACTCGAAAGACTCGCACCAGAGGCCATAAAGCTTCAGTCACTCATTAAACCTTTGCCGCTCGTGACAGGCTTCTTCCCATCATACTTCTGTTAAATAGTAAAGAGGAAGAATTACTTCTTTCTATTGAGGGAAACAAGAATGAACTGGACAGACATTGATGGCTATAAATTTATTGAAGAAAGGGAAAGATGCGATGCTCTAGAATTTAGGCTAAAGGCAATTATGTGGTTAGTATACAACTCTTCAACTATCTCACCTGCTTTCCAAAGCTGAAAGGTACATATTTGTACTTGATCATGTGCATAATTTGACGCTTCATTGTTAGGACGAACAGAACAATCCAGTAACAAAGTAAAATGGGCCAGAAAACAGGAACATCAAACACAGAGAAAAATGTCATCGCAAATGCCACGCAGAAAGCCTTGGTTATGGAGTACCTAAAACCATAGCAACAAGAGCAACTCATGTTTTTAGAAACAGAAACCCATCAATGTTCAGTAGATGACAACTACACATATAAAACTGTTTAACAAGTATCAACCTAGCAAAGCTTGTTCTTCCAAAAATAGGTGCATGACTAGCCAAAAGAAATTGGTCAGTGAAATGTGCATGTGTCCTAACTTTAACCAGAACAAAATCCCTAGTTGCATGGTTTGTGATCTCTGTTCTACAACCCTAATCAAGTTTCCCTTTCAACCGGCATACCCAGCTTTAACACGACATGAGTCCACAGTTAGTGTTGCAAAAGGAGGGAGGTTGTCCTCCATATTGATCTGCCACTAGGTGTAAGCAGTATCAGTTAGAGATCATACAATCCAACTGCAAGTAGGAAGGTCAGCTAGCATTAAGGCTATATCAAACAAATATAATCGCCTTGGTGATAACACGTGTAGATACGAGTGGTAGAACAAGAAAAATAGCCAGTGATCAAAAAAATGCTGAAGACATCTAGTTCTTATGTTGCCAAACATAAGGTTAGGAAATATTCTGAGTGGCAAGAAGGATTGTTATACTACCAGAACTTAAACTCCGGAAGACGACGAATGAAGGGCCTGAACTCATCTGATCCTTTAGTTGGCAATGACGCCCCATCCAAAACTTCGAGCTCTGGATCAACTTTTGGCGACAGAAACCCAATCAACAAATTCAAAATGTAAATTCCAAGGCCATAGGACACAATGTAAAAGCCTTCTGCATAATAAACCCGTAACACGTAAATAGCTGCAGCTGCTACAGTTCCTAGCCACCTATGTAGAGTATGAGGTGTGGATCGATCAAGATAGTACTGAAATGCCCTCGAAAATTCAGTTCTCCACTTAGCCAGAGGGGCCACTGTGGAGGTAGTATCGGCCTCAACTCCTTCCATTAACAATTAGATTCGGAACAATCTCCTGCATATACGAAATTAAATTGAAACCAGATGATTCCACAAACAAAGGTTGAATTTTTTAAAGCCCCGTAACCCAAAGATCGATTTTTGACACTATCCATCTCATTTTTTCTTATCCAAGCAATAAAAGATCACGTCTTTGGAACATCGGAATGAAAAGTTTTGACAATCTAACATGCAATCACTATACCCTAGTCTTCCAAGAAACCAAACAGCACGGAAATATGAATACATCTACCTGATCGCTTTTAGTACTCTGTGGTCGATACCCACAAATTGTAAGAGTGGATCACAACAAAATGGGAGCGCAATAACATAAATTAAAAATTTTACGATTTTGCGAGGCCCTGTAAAGCTGAAAATTAAAGCTAACCTTAAATCGTCGAGAGATTTCTTAATTCTTCTTTTTGTTTACTTCAAAAATCGGAGGATCTGTTGTCTTTTGTTTCTGTTTTTTCTGTTGTAGTTCGCGGGTTAAAGAAGCAACTCGAGCTCGACTCCGTATGTAGGCGGACTTTTCCGGACCTGACTCAGAACTCGTTGCCCATCAAAACGTGCTCTTCTCCTGCCGTTTTGTGAAGGCTTAGTCCTTGGGTTATTTTCACCCCAAGTAGGGATGCAATGAGTCTGACCCTGACCTTGCCCCGTCCAGCCCAGGTATCAAATCTTTTGTTTTGATTACAATATTTTTATTATATTCTATTAAATCTCATTAATATATTTACGTAAGATTAAATAAAATTGGAACGTAAGGGATGTGGTAGAGTAGCAAGGACTCATCCATTCTTAACCAAAGGTCAGAGATTCAATCCTTGACTTTGGGTATGAAGCAGCCTTAAATCCTTGGGCCAATTGTCCTATCATGTGAGGTGCCTACAAACCAACGAGAGGATTAGTCACTGAATTCGCCGGTAGATACCTTGGTCTAATACCAAAAATAAAGAAAAAAGATTGGACTCGAATTTAATTAAAAAAATTATTTTATATTTTTAATTTTAAAAAATTAATAAGCCTCACTTATGGATTGATCCATTGTCATCCTTACTCTAAAATTTAGAATATCCTACTTACACGAAATTTACAAAATGAATAAGTACTAGAAATTTCTCGATCTAAAGTTTAGTACTATTTATAATAATGGTCCTTACATTTTGTATTAATAATAATGTCTAGGTTTAAATTTTAAAATTTTTAGATCTAGATTAAATCTAATTTAAATATTCAAAATCAAATTAAATTAGTTAAATATAATATAATTTATTGATTCAAATTAAATTAATTTAACTTAATTAATTTATCATAATTATTTAAATTTAAAAATTTATTAAATATGATCAATTGAATCTAAATTTAATGTCGATCATACTAAAATTAATTTATGAATATCAAATTAGACGGAAGTAATTTACAAATTTTTAATTTAATTTTAGTTTTTTATTTTTAATTTTTAAAAATAAAGATCTACAATTTTATCTATAAATGCAATAAATTTATTATTAATCAAATTTTATACCAAATATATTATATTTTAGTAAATGTAAAAATGTTATTTTGTTTATACAAAATAAATAAAATGTTAAAAAAGAATAAGAGATAAAAATGTTAATAAAATACGAAATTTGGCGTCTAATCTAAAGTTGAGGGATATTCTACTCAGCTCTCAACCCTCAACCCTCACAGCGTCACATTTCTCTGGTTCATTTCTTCAATAACTGTAACATTCATAGCAAAATCCCTCCTTTTATCCTTCTACTTCTGTACCAAAGCCTCCAGATTAGCAGAAGCAGAGATGGGCACGCTTGGCAGAGCAATATACACTGTCGGATTTTGGATTCGTGAGACCGGTCAAGCCCTTGATCGTCTCGGTTGCCGACTTCAGGGCAACTACTACTTTCAAGAGCAATGTAAAGCTCTCATTTTTCATAAACCCTAGATCCCAATCTCGTTAAAATTCCCGTATTTTGTTTAACTGGAACTGTTCGTTTGTCTTTACTCTGGTAGATCAGCTGTGTTTTATTTCGTGCTTGTATGTAATTTTTACACACAGGATTTTCTGGAGTTCAGTGTCTAGTAGATGAGCTTTGACTCCTGTTAACGTGAAGTTTTTGTTAAATGGGGAATGAAATTTGTGTTGTTTTAGTGAAATATGCAATTGTGGCACGTATTGCTATTGCGTGAGAAAGACAACGGAGTAGCGTCAATGTGTGAAAGTTTGAGTGTTTATTGCATGTTTTTACTTCTTTGGCGAATTTGGTGTTAGAGGACAAGTGGAAGGAATGTGTTGGTGTTCTTGCCTTGATAACTGCTTGGAACAAGTATAAGAATGGTTTTGTTGGGTCTCTATAGTTTGGACTCTCTTATCACTTTTGCTGATTAATTTTCCTCTTGTTGCTGACATTAATGTTCTTATCTAATTACAGTGTCCAGACACAGAACTCTAATGAACCTTTTTGACAAAGCTCCCTTGGTTGATAAGGATGCATTCGTGGCACCTAGTGCTTCGATAATCGGGGATGTTCAAGTGGGAAGAGCATCGTCTATTTGGTATGGCTGTGTTCTGAGAGGTAATATTGACAAAACTTTGTACCCTCCACATTAACTCATTCTTGTGGATGTATCTGATTTGATTTGAAGTGGGGGGAGATATGGATGCCCTTACATGTCACTTGGCCCCAATCTTACTGAAAATACTTATATTCTGCATTCTAATGTTGTAAGGTTGGGATGTATCTGGCAGAACGCAAATTTGTAAAGAATCCCAAGTTCTTTAAATTCTTTTGACAGCATGGGTCATGAGAGATTGGCTGGTACTTTTGAATGTTAGAACTCTAAATTTCTGGTGCAGAAAGTTGTTATCAAGAATTCTCTTTGTATCCTATTAACTCAATTGAATTGGGATTTGGTTGCTGAAGTATAATGTCATGGTTCTTTGTTTGTGCCTAAACTGATCTTTTAACCTTTTTTTTGCCTTTACATTGGGACTGAACCTTCATCTGCCCATTGCTTCTGGAGTTATATTTCTTACTCCCTGAGGCTGCTTTTCCTCCCTATTTTTTCCTTGCTGATCTCGAATAAATTCTCTACTTCTACTTGGTATCTGTCGAGCCCACATCCAAGTGAAGTAGTAGCAGAGACTTGAAACTGCATACATTGTGCTTTGTCTTTGATTTTATTTCTTAGATTCTTTGATTGAAGGTGACTGATCTATACTGTCCTGGTAAATGCATAGAGTAATCAGTTGTTGGTCTGCAAATGAAATTCTTTTAGTTGTAATGTTTGTTTTTTTCTTTGTAGTCACAAAAGTTGTTCTTGGTTTGTAGGTGATGTGAATAGCGTTAGTGTTGGATCTGGCACTAATATACAGGACAACTCCCTAGTGCATGTGGCAAAATCAAATCTAACTGGAAAGGTGCTACCAACAATCATTGGGGACAATGTTACTGTAGGTGAGCAATGAGCAAGGGGACTGCGGTTGATGTTAATCAATCTGGTACATGTTTGCCTAATTAGGTCCACATTGATCTGTGTAGGTCATAGTGCTGTTTTACATGGCTGTACTGTTGAGGACGAGGCTTTCATTGGTATGGGGGCAACACTACTTGATGGTGTTGTTGTTGAGAAACATTCCATGGTTGCTGCTGGAGCCCTTGTGAGACAGAACACAAGGATCCCTGCTGGAGAGGTAAATCTGTCATCTCTCTCCTTGGGCATATGTAGATACCTGTTTTCTGTGATTATTTTGCATAAACTTTCAATATTTGCTCTAAACTGCTCTTCCGGAGGGTTTTCATCTCTTTTATATGTAGTCGCACTTTCACAACTAGTGTCACATATCTAGAGTGATTAAGTACTGGGTTTAGTGAGAAAGGTAAAAATTGCTTTTGAAAAAATTAAAGCCAAAAGAGAAGAAGCTCCTTTCTGTTATTTTTCCTGAAATAGGATGTTTTCTATGACTTTCCTAGGAAATAGTGGAATACTTGTCAAATGAGTTTCAGATCGTAGTTGAAAACAGCTTTTATCTGGACTTCTTCCGTTTGACATTCCTTGAATACCGTTTTGAAATGTAGATCATTAGTAACCTAATCGCTAAGTATGATTTAGTAATGATATATTTCAGGTGTGGGGAGGCAACCCAGCAAAGTTCCTCAGGAAGCTAACTGATGAGGAGACAGCCTTTATTTCTCAGTCAGCCGCCAATTACTCCAATCTTGCACAGGTGCATGCGGCTGAGAACACTAAGCCTTTTGATGAAATTGAGTTTGAGAAAGTACTCCGCAAGAAGTTTGCTCGACGAGATGAGGAATACGATTCAATGTTAGGCGTCGTTCGGGAAGTACCTCCTGAAATTACTCTTCCTGATAATATCCTACCAGATAAAGCCCCCAAGTAAAAGACTTTAGAGTTTTTTCATGAGGTATTATTTCTTAAATTTGAATCTTGAGATCTTACCTCGAGGAACATTGGTTGTTTTGTGCAAATACAAGGAGAAAAGGATCATTTTCTTTACCAATAATACAAACATGTTTAGGTGTAGAATCATTGATCCTCTTTTAGCTTTAGACTCCACTCTTTTGGTTGATCGCCAAACTGGTTAATATCATTTCATAATGGAGAAACTTATGCTGCAAGGCAGGCAGCATGTATTTTGATGGTCTTTTGATCCTTGTATCTGTTACTCCTCTGTGTTGTTTTGTATTCCAAAGTTTGCGGAAGCTTTAGATTTGTAATTACATTAAAAATCTCGAAGAGCGTAATATTCACTTTCACGTGGGCCAAAATTATTTTTGTCCAACAACGATCCATGGTGACCCAACCGCATCACAACACAAGACGTGACCCGACGACGTGCCGTTCGTTCCCAGTTCGCTGAAAACAATGACAGGAACTAAGTCGCTTTCCTACAGGAACAAGTCTTCCTTATATGGAAGCATTATCCTTATCCAGTTGAATTATCTTTGATGGCCAATGCAGTAGTGAATGCACGATGTTCTGTTCCGATATCTCGCCGAAGACGACTTATAAAGATATGATTTTAAAAAATTTTATAAAGATATGAATTTAGTACTTCATTAAATATTTTTATAGTAATTTAGATTTTAGATATTTAATTATACAAAAATTAAATTTATAATTCTAACAAAAAATTTGTAACATATAATAATAATAACAACAAAATCTAAATCTTATCTTTAGTTTTATACTTTATGTTGTCTGCAAACTTACTTGATGAACTATCACATAGACGTTTTGATGAATTCATAAATAAAAGTTGTAGTTAATCCCATACATTTTAAATAGGTTGGAAATAAGTTTGACGGCACAATTATTTTTCAGTAAAATTTTTATTAACTGGTCGGTTGAAAGGTACTCTTAAGTGGTAGCTTTTTTTAAAAAAAGTAACTGGGTAGATCGAATAAGCCAATTTGACTAATTCTTAATCAAACAAGTTATTTTTCTGGAACTGATCTGTTGTTTGTCGGCATGTCTATCAAGAGGGCAATAGGTGCGCGGACTGACTTGCCTCCTAGGCTGTCCATTCTATTATTGGGGTTACTTATTTTGATATTGCACCTAAAGGTGCCAACATTTCTTCTGTGAGGATATGTTGGAGTAATGGAGTTCTGTATCTTCAGACTTGTTTTGTAAGTTTGCTTAGGCTTTTTCCTGTAATAAAAAAACGACACTCTTGTTAAATAGGAGAGGGTATACTAGAGTGAAAAGTTATCTGCGCACCACCGCCTTTATATACAACCAACTGTTGATACCTTAATTGAGTTCCGTGTTAGAAATAATGCTAGAGATATATGTTTTGATGTGTACTAGACAAATCTAGTACGGTACGATTCAGAATTTAACTGTCAGACCAGACTCGATTCGATTCACATCATGTGGAAGAGTTTTGCTTTTCGTTTTACACAAGTTGGCTTTGCTTTATCCCAACTCCTAAGCAAGTTGGCGATTAAAAACGTAAAAGCAATGGCGATGATATGATCTCACAGCAATCAATTATTGGTGTATCAGAATCTCTCGTTCCAAAAAGCTAAATCCAGTACGCGAGTCTTCCTCCGTGATTTAAGCTGTCGTCTCGTCATCATAAAACAAAGTTGGTTCGACGTGTGATGCGCCTGCCCTCTAAAATCGAATCCATTTGGTGGGGTTTTCTTGTACTCTTGTCTTTGTCCATCGAATCTCGTCTTCAACCAGTGGGACGACAGGATCACTTAAAACAGAGCCTAGTGAGTGAGTGTCGTCTAGGCCATGACTCTGTACCTACTCTTTGATTCGTTACCAATGATGATGGAGTGCATGTGATTTCTCAATATTCATCAGCCATTGGTTACAGAATCTTTGGAGAAAATCTAGAAAGTGCGTACGTTGGAGCCGTTGATGAATGGTTGGTACCCGTACCAAGCGAAAGTTGCATGCGCCGAAAACGCATGTTCGTGCAACTATGGATGGAGGTGATAAGAAAGTTGATAAAGGAGCAGAGTTTTGAATCATCTTCCCATTTTCTATGGCCATTATTTGTAAGCACAAGTGGCGAATTACTCCTAATATTGTTTTAAATTTTTAATTCAAACTTACCATTATTTATAATATAACCTTAATGTTATCAAAATAATATTAATAAATTTTTAATCTTAATTTAATTTTTTTTTGTAATTTTTAGTATATTAGTTATTAATTTAGGTCGTGTTTGTTTTTATTGTTATTGGTTCAGTCGGATTTTGCCGGGGCTGAACATCGTTATTCGAATCCATGATTCTGATTGATTTCGGCTACAGGATATCTGTAAAACAAATAAGGCACGCCGGGGGTTGGTTCCCGAAAGGCCCCTCCGACGCTCAAGTTAGTGTTTTTGTAAGGGTTTTGATAATTGAGAACAAAGACAAGTAGAGTTTTCTATCTCGTACCTGCCTCGTGAGGAGATAATCAACTTATATAGTAAATACCTGTTAGGTTTAGGTCATTGTATACGAGTGAGAGGTTACCACTTACAAATGGGTCGTGAATACGTGGACCTGGACTTGGGCCTAGAATAGCCGACCCAATCAGTTATTATTTTCAACTTAATAAAAAATTGTTTGATTGAGTTTTCAGGATCTGTTTATTTTCATTTTCAAAATTTATGAAAATAAAAAAAAGTGATTTTTGTTTTTATTAACTAAATATATATTATTTAATTATTAATAAGAATTATGATTAATTTAATTTAATATTATATAATAAATATTATGAATAATTTTATTTAATTTAAAAATTTATTTAATTTTTATAACTAAATTTAAATTAAAAATAATTTCAAATAAAATATTTTTTAAAAAATTACTTTAATCACTTCGGCTCTCTCTCTTTGCCATCCATCGCAAGTTTCGTGCGGCTTGTCGGGTCAGGACAGTGCTCCGTGATCGTCATATGTATGTAACGACACACGAAACATCGTCTCGTGATCTAGTAGTCATTTAGATAACATGGTCTTAATGATCCACGAGCAATATGATCTCTTTGGCCAAGAAGCACCAAGCTCTTGTTGCTCTTTCGGTTGTTTATCAATAATGTCCACCAACACAAAGTTAGATAGAAACGAAGTAGGACGCTGTTGGCAGCTAGGACTCAACAAGAAGTTACTCATCTCCGACGTAAAATTAAACCGGAAAATTATCGATATTTATTATTATAAAATTAGTTAAAGATGAAATAAAATTTTAAAAATTAAAATTGGATTAAAAGAGACTATTCTTAAAATTCAAAACTAAACTCAACACAAAAATTTGCGTTTGAGATCTAATCCGGTCTGAAATTTGATTTAATATATATTTTTAATTTTAAGATTTGATTTATTGAAATTGATATTAATTTTTTTTAATTTTCAAGCTTAATCTAAAGTCTAATCAACCCCGGGTCAGACAAGTTTTACCAAGATTAAAGGTAAGTAATAATGATGTATTATTTAAATTGTAATTAACGAGTTCTTGATATTATGTTTTCCAGAAGCCTTAAGCTGGATCAAAAGCCTATCCTTCTCTCCGATTTGTGTGGAAACGGATTGTCAAACAATTACCAAATTTATGGCATCCACACAAAATTGTCCTTCTTATTTTTCGATGATTATTGAGGATTGTAAAGCTCTTATTAAAAAGCATCGGTTTATTTCTATTGCTTTTGTTAAGAGATTAGTGAATCAGGTTGCTCATAATATAGCGAGGGCGGCTGATTCTATGTCTGGTTTTGAATGAGAGGTATGCCCTCCAAACTTTTTGTATGACGTTTTATCCTTAGATATGAATAATATGCACTGAGCGCACGTGACAACGTTTTAAAAAAAAAACAAATGTGTATTTAGCTTATTATAATGTTATGTCGGCCAGATAATTAAAAGATTTAGAAAAATAAATAAACGAGGGGTAAATTGGGGATAGTGGATTGTACAGTAAAGGAGAGTCTGTGACTCTATAAGATGCAGTTCAGAGACCAAAGTAAAGGGGCAAGGCCACCAATACCAAAGAGAGCGAGCGCAAGTCCTAATAGAAAGACCCAAAGGCCAACAAGATGGTTGCTGGAGCCTTGCCAATGACCGGAGATATTGCTCTTCCGCCGTCTACTCCTACTCCAGTCATTTTGGGCCTTCAGCCGGCTGCACTCATCGATCACGTGGCTTGTGTCGATTCATCGTTGCTTGATCAAATTCCTGGTGACCGTGGCGGTTCTATCCCGGTATGGGATTTCTGACCTCTTTGTTTGATGAGCTAGGTTTTTGCTGAATTCCGTCGAGTTTTATTTGATTATGGCTGCTTAGCTGCTTGTGGGTATGCGTTAGTTTGCTCTGTTTTTATGCGTGCATTCTGTGTATCTCATCAAGATCGTATGTCATTATCGGTATGTTTGCACTTACTAGTCCGTTTGGTTGAAATTTCATTTCATTTTGCTTTTCTTTTCCTAGATTCACGTGGGGTCAAATTGCTTACCCTTAAGAGGCATCTTTAATTGTTTTTGCCTTTCTGGGTAACTTCTGTACTTAAAGCGACTTCTCTTCTTTTGTATAAGCTGATTGGCTTTTGAGATTCATTTTGCAGTTTTTTATTGATCTACTTTTGCATCATTAATGATGGTTAATAGATTTCAGATTTAGAGTCACTACCACACATGCACCTCTCAGTATACTTGACGAGACTGTTCTTTTTTGACTGAAAGCTTTTTCCTGTGATAATGGGTATGCAGGTGATATGTTTTGGTGTTACGACAAGAAAATTTTATTTATTGTTAATGGTTTTGGATTTTGTAGGTCGAGTTTCAACAACTTGAGGACATACTAAGTGAGGTGACATCTCCTTTGAAGACAATTGCTGGTGGCAGTGTGGCTAATACCATTCGAGGATTGAGTGCTGGCTTTGGAGTCTCTTGCGGTATCATTGGTGCTTGTGGCGATGATGTTCAAGGCAAGTTGTTTGTCGATAACATGAGCCGTAATGGGGTGAACCTCTCAAAATTAAAGTGTAAGAGGGGACACACTGCTCAGGTGATCTTATTGCCACATAGTTTTTCAGTTTCCGTCTAAACCAGTTCTTATCTTTGTTGTTATCTGGTTCTCTAGCACTTAAATTTTAAGGTTACTTTCCGCTACAGTGTGTTTGTCTGGTTGATGAACATGGTCAGCGTACAATGCGTCCCTGCCTCTCAAGTGCTGTCAAAGTACAGGTGCTTACTGTTTGATTACTTCCTTGTTTATTTTATTTTAAGGATTTTTTAAATTAATTTTGAGATTGAGGTAACCTTTCCATACGGGGCTTATCAAGTTTCTGCTCTTATCCCTTCAGGCTGACGAGCTGACAAGGGAGGATATCAAGGGTTCCAAGGTTGAGGATCTTAAGCTCTGAATGAATTTTATGTATTATCCATGGTGCTTGTTTTCAAGTGTTGTTTTTCCTGTTCTAGGGCTTGATGTGTTGAGTTCAATTACAGAAAATCTGGTTGGATTTAGTTTGGCCTCAAGCCATAGAAAGTTAAAAAATATTCCATCATATTCTTGATGATTGATTTTTGTTCAGCATACTAAATGGTTAGTGAATTTTGTGCCAGTGGTTAGTACTTAGATATGGGATATACAACTTGAAAGTTATCCAAGCAGCTATTCAGATAGCGAAGCAAGAGGGTGTCTCGGTCTCAATGGATTTGGCCAGTTTTGAGGTAGACATCCGTCAGTCTTTCTAACATTAAATTTTATTTTGTGCAGAAATTATTCAATATCTGCTGATGTTTTTCCTTTGTAAGTTTGGTGACAGAAATGGAGTCAATGTCAAAACTTTTAACCATTACAATTTTCTTTTCATTTTATTGTGAATTATCCGGAAGTACCAGTGTCACAAAACACAATTTGCATGCTTGAAAAAAAAAGTCATTTTCTTATAGAGACAGTGTATTCCTTAAGCTAATTATTTTGTACAATTGCAGATTTCAAAGCCAGCTTTCTGCCATGATATATTTACTTAAGTATTTTATCATTTGCCAGATGGTTCGGGACTCTAGATCGCTCCTTCTACAATTACTGAAGTCAGGGAACATAGACCTCTGCTTTGCTAATGAAGATGAAGCAAGGGAGCTGCTTAGGTACTATTATTTGATCTCTTTCTTCGCCTATCAAATTGTGGCCACACAGATTTATATGTTACTTATACATTTCTCTTTCTTTTAATCTTTTCCTGATAGTGGTTGCTGATCTTTTAAAATGGTTATAGCGGTGAACAGGGGGCTGACCCTGAGGCTGCAGTAGAATTCTTGGCTGAACACTGCAAATGGGCAGTAGTGACTTTAGGTCCTAATGGGTGCATTGCAAAACATGGAGAGGAGGTTAGTATCTATATGAGAATTTGTTTGCTGGAAAGGCTGCAAACTTGCTGACAGCCAAAATGTCTTCTGTCAAGCTACTTAGGCTTCTACCTTGGTCACTCTTTCCCAATTGGAAATTATACATGCTTGCCATTAAGTTCGTTATGCCATCTGGGTATAGAAAAATGATATGAACATTGTTTCACAGAACGTACTATTTGTCATCGTTGCACTTCTCGCATGTCTGCTTGTCTATGTATTGTTTTGTCATTGGTATTCACTCAACATGGCAGATTGTTCGAGTTCCTGCGATTGGGGAAGCGAAGGCAATTGATGCTACTGGAGCAGGAGATCTCTTTGCAAGTGGATTTTTGTATGGACTTGTGAAGCGATTGACATTAGAGGAATGCTGCAAAGTAGGCGTATGTGCTGGAGGGTCCGTGATTCGTTCACTTGGGGGTGAAGTGACCCCTGAGAATTGGCAATGGATGTACAGACAGATGCAGATCAAGGATCTCCCAGTTCCTGCCATCTGGAATTGATTCTATTCACTGTCAAATTTATATATTGTTGCTCTGTGTCATTCTTGTACTTCTAATTTTTAGACAGAACTGGCAGTAGCAGTTCCATTTTGGAGCCAATCAATGGTGATGATTCTTCCAACATAAACTCGAAATAGAACATGGAGACATTCATGCTTGATAAGAAGCTTTTATTCATTGATCTCAAGTTTATAGTTGCCTCAATATTTCAGAATCCAAAAATAGGAACTGAACTGAAGAAGACATCCAACTGGGGCGACTGAAGTTAAAAAACAATGTTATAACTTCAAAATGTAACATAACCGTATCAGACGTTCATAATTCGATAATAAAAGGTATAACCTTTAATCTTTTAACCATGATCGTACTGGTCCGGGCAAAGTTTCCATGAAAGCAAAAGCCCTCTGTTCGAAAGCACCCATTGTATTATAATCTCAGGAATGGATGCATGTTGATTCAGTATAGCTTGTTCCCAACCCTGGACTAATATCAGACAAATTCCACCAGGAAAAACATGTATTACTATGCCAGAAGCTAGAATCAAAGATTTAATTTGTTTGCCAGCTGATGTGACAAAGTTTAAATTAAGGAGGGAAAACAAATACCGCAAAAAGGAGTCTTTAACCAGACTTGTTTTCCAACTAAAAATTGCCAACATATAGCAGAAAACATCAACACGGATGAGATCCATATGTTTGGATTCTCACAGCTCCATGGGAGCTACACCCTGATCAGCAGGACCCTGATCAGTACTTGCACCCTGTCCTGCAGCAGCAGTATCACCCTGCTCAGCAGTAGCATCTGGCTCCCCAGCTGGACCCTCTTCTACTTTTACAATCTCAAATGCATCAATCAACTTTTGTACAGTTTCTTGATCTAGTATATGAAATGCCTCCCCAACTCCCACGACAGCAACTGTACAGATGGAGCTCTTCAGTGTTTCTCCTTGCAAG
The DNA here is from genome assembly GCA_027563825.1 of Erythroxylum mucronatum. Classification (NCBI taxonomy): domain Eukaryota; kingdom Viridiplantae; phylum Streptophyta; class Magnoliopsida; order Malpighiales; family Erythroxylaceae; genus Erythroxylum; species Erythroxylum mucronatum. The sequence goes on along the minus strand of JAOSBP010000002.1, from coordinate 1,322,516 downwards.
GTTTCCCTGACAGCGATGAGAGCATCCTTGATCAGATCATCCCGTGAAGAGTCCACAAAGTTCTCAAATCTGCGCTCCAAATATGTTTTTGCTGCTTGTGAGCGGGATCCTATTGCAAAAGCCTGATATTCAAAGTAGTTCCCACTTGGGCAATTGTAGTAGAGGTGAGCTCCAGATTCATCTAGGCCAGCCACTAGCAGGCCAACACCATAAGGCCGTTTCCATGATCGTTGGGTGCACACCTGCCAATCAAATGTATTACATCCAAAGATGACTCGACCTTTTCTTTACACAATTTAGAACATTTTCAACTGGTTAGTTTCATAAAAATCCTCATGGACAATCCCAGACTGAAATACTGAATAATTTGCATTCTAATTATCAACATAGGCAACTATTAAAGATAATAGCTAACTCAAAATAAACATATATAAAAGAGAGTGATAGACATTTTGATTCGTAGCTCATGATTTATCTCATAATTGCATAAAGTTTCTAACCATACTACTGTTACTAAACAAATAATTAAATGTCAAAGTAGATAAATTCAGAAAACAAATACATTTTGGTAAGCATGTCAAAACGTTGTATTTCAACCAACTGTTTTTTAGAGAAGAAAGGTTGCAGACCCCTAAAATTGACAAGAAGTGTCAAATAAGAAAGCTGCATTAAGAATTTCCAATGTCAATTAGAAGCCCACCTAAAAGCTCTATATGTACTACTATCAGCATTAAACTCCTGGAGGTAGCAATCGACTTGGATTTTGAATTCCAAATTCATATCAAAGTTCCCATTTCTGTAACCCCTCATTTCCTAATTCCTCAATTACAGACTTCACACGACATTGAAAAATATCCAATTTAATCCCAAACTCTAACTACTCAAAGCAAAACCCTAACCTCTTCAAATCCCAGAAACAAAAAGAACATAAATTAGGGCTTGAGTAGCGAAACCTGAGCCTTATCAGCGAGTTGAACCACGAGGCGACCAACAGGAAGCGGCGATTCGTAGGTATAACTATAATTGATACATTCGGACCGCATATAACGAGACAAAACACGGCCATCGGCGGTGAGACCGGCGATGGCGACGCCGATGTGATCGTCGACCTTAAAGATCTTACGCTGGTGAGAGGAGAGTTCGGAATTGGCCTTGTTGACGCACGCGAGAACCACGTGGGTCTTGGATCGGAGGCCGATAGCGGCGGAGCCCTGTTTCACGGCCTCCATGGCGTACTCCACCTGAAAGAGCCTCCCGGCGGGGCTCCACGTGGTCACATCTGTATCGTACTGGTTTCTGAACATTGTCTTCTTATTCTCTTTCTCTCACAATACGTCACCGTCTTGGGCTTCACCCGAGCAACTCTACGAAATGAATCGGTCTGTGAGAAAGGTCTTCCTCTTTAAGCTCAAGCTTTCACTACGGTGACTTGTTGCAGAGGTCAGAGGAAATTGACCCAGAGGAAACGGGTTATCGGGTTCTGGGTACATTGCCATCGGGCCTGATTAGATACTGAGCCTGTCTAGTAGACCCAGGCCCAACATTTGGTGAATACTTTCCTGCTTTATCCTGTGAGAATCTGCTCTCCAAATCTCCAGAACTATGTAAATCTAACAATGCTTTAAAAGCAGAAAATCAAATGGAAACATGGAAGAGAAACAACCTACAGGTACATGGAAGAACAAGTTATTCTCTATACCATAAAAAGGATCTCTTAAGCATTTTCATAATGTTGACACTGATGGTATCATTAGTCCTCCAATGGAGCTTCTCAAGGCAGGAGTGAAGGTGTGGTCCTCTGCTTTATTTGGTTTCTTTTGGAGCAAAAGGCTAGCTTTTCCGGTGATTAACACATGGGCAAAATCCAAATGGAGTAAGAAGGGATTGGAGAAGGTCTTGTTGTGTGAGGATGAGATTATCTTGTTTAAATTTTCAGATGAAAAGGAGTTAAATGATATTTTTGAGCAAGGGCGTTGGCATATAGGAGAGCAACCTCTCTTCCTACAAAAATGGCAGCCAGGTATGGAAATGGATCGAGGTAAAGTGGAAACTTTTCCTTTGTGGGTGAATTTCCGCAATCTCCCATCATAACTATGGACCATTGAGGGACTTAGCTATCTTGCTAGCTCACTTGGAAAACCATTATGTATGGACTCACAAACAACTTCTACAGAGAGAATAGGTCATGCAAAAATATGTATAGAGATTCAGAATCCACCTTCCTATCAAATACTCTCTATGTTATGTGCCAAGGGGACAATGGGGAATTGGAGAAGAAGGAAATAGCTATTACTTTCCCTTGGAAACCTAGTAACTCTATTTAAGTAGGAAATTCTAAACTGGTGGGCTGCAGGAAATTTTGGGGATTTATTCCACTACACACTGTCTGGAAGAATCAGACAAACCTGTGGAAGCTTCAACTCATAAAGGGATTGCTAATGGATCCATTCTACAGCCTAAATTGATGGCTGAAGGAGATATAGGCAGTCACGGTATTTCTAAGACTAATATTGCTGAACATAATTGTGTGAGCATTGAAGACAATCTGCCAATTGCTAGGGAGAAGACTAACCAAGAACAGGCCGATTGACACATATTAAAAGCTCTTATACAACACTCTTTGTGCAGAATGAACTCCTTAGATAAAGAGGAAGTCACATCCTCTTCTACCAATTCTTCGAATAATCCTCCAATTATAGAGACTAGCGATACTAAACTGGATGATTTTCAAAATGTCATTGGCAAGAAATCTCTAACAAGTGGGAGGAAGAAGGGTGCCAAAGGTAAAAATTTACCTATATGATAGTTCTAATATGGAATGTAAGTGATACTAACAACCTGAAAAAGTTGTATACTTTGAGGGATTTTGTCCGGAGGATTAAGCCTCTTATTATAGTTTTGCTTAAAACCAAAATAAGATATGAGAATACGAATAAGGTGAATATTTTAAGTCCTTGTTGGACTATTCTCTCCAATCATCATCACCATCATTATGGCAAAATTGTTATTGGTTATAATGAGAGCTTTGTAAAAGTGAAGGAGAAGTTTTATAATGAGCAGATGATGCATCTAAAGGTTCATTTTATAATGGAAAGAGTTACTTTTCACTCTTCTTTTGTCTATGGGTTTAATATAAGTTTCCAAAGGAGTAGTCTATGGTCTTCACTACGTAACATCCAAAATACCTTTTCAAGCCCCTGGGTTATAGCTAGTGATTTCAATTCTACTATCTATCGATCATAAGCAGAGAGAAATTGTAGTATAAGGAATTACAATGATGATTTAAAGCTTTATGTAGAGCATTTGAGTGTTAGTGATCTTAAACAAAAAGGGTATTTCTTTGCTTGGAGTAACAAACAATAGAATGATTGGCATATTCGAAAAAAATTATACAGAGCTTTAGTTAATAGGGATTGGCTCTTACAATTTGCCAATAGTAAGGCTACATTATTGGATCCTCTCTTTTCATATCATACTCCGATTCTGATTGATGAGCTTTTTCAAAAATCTTTCACTCATCATCCCTTTAGATTTAATATCCACCTTGTCAAAGTTGAACCAATGATGTTGTTCAGAAGGGCTTATCTACCCAAGTTTTCGACTCCAGACAATTCATCTATTGTCGGAAACTTAAAACTATCAAAGCTGAATTGAAGAAGTTGAATCCCAACATTTACCAAGCACACAAACAGGAATTGATGTTGCTAAGGAAAGACCAGTAGCAATCCAATCTTTACTTTCTCTTAACCATAGAGATTGTGACCTTATTATGAAGGAAAAGTTAGAGTTGGAATTCTTTCTAAAAGTTGTTCAAGAACATTCTTCTCTGATCCAACAAAGGTCTAGGATTAGATGGCTTAAGGAAGGGGACAGAGCTTTTAAGTTCTTTTTCAATTCCTTATCAGACAAGAGAAATGTCAATAAAATATGTTATATTACTAGTGTAGATGGGAGAATCCTAAGTGATCAACTTAGTATTTTGGAGAAGGCTGTCAATTTTTATAGGGAGCTCTTGGGATCGAATATAGACACTTCTTTTTCCTTTATGGACTCTCTTCAAGCTATTATTCCCAACAAGATCCCTCAAAAAACTTCTCGGGAGTTGGTGAAACCTATTTCTAATGATGACATCAATGCTATTGTCTATGCTATAAATGGAATGAAAGCCCCTGATGGACTAAATGGTTTCTTCTTTCAAAAGACCCGGTTTATTATTGCACCTATGATTAGAAGCTATTCATGAATTATTTGACAAGGGGCTCATGTTGAAGGAATTTAATAAAACTTTTCTCTGCTTAATTCATAAAATCTCTAGCCCCTCTACTTTTGGTGATTTCAGGCCAATTGCATGTACAAACTTCATTTACAAAATTATGGCTAAAATCTTGGCAAACAAATTGAAGGGAGTTCTTACTCTCATTCTCAGTGAGAATCATAATGCTTTTATGAAGAATAAAAGCATTAGTGATAACATTCTTTTTGCTCAGGAACTCCTAAAAGGCTATACCAAAAGGAATTCTCCCCTGAATTGTGCAGTTAAGATTGACTTTAATAAAGTTTCTGACTGCGCTAGTTGGCCTTTCCTCTTCAAGGTTCTTAAGGCTTTCAGATTCCTTAATATTTGTATCAACTAGATTAAAGACTTGTGTCTCCACCACAACTTATTGTGTCTTGATTAATGGTACCCCTTCTGGACTTATTAAGGGGGAAAGAGACATTAAACAGGGAGATCCTTTGTCTCCTTATCTATTTATTATATGTATGGAAGTGCTATCACAATTTGTCATGACCAGAGACTTATAGTCCCAAATTCAAGTATCACTCCAAATGTAGGAGAGTTTCTTTTACTCATCTCTATTTCGCGGATGATCTTGTTCTCTTCTCTAAAAGGTATTTTGTTCTTTCATCAACAACAAAATCTCTCTAGGACACCATTTCGTCTTTAATTGGCATAAATAGGAAAATCCCACCATTGCATTATCTAGGTTTGCCTATACTACCAAAAGGCTATCATTCGATGAATATCTTCCTCTTATTGAACAAATACAAAGGAGAATCAACAAATGAACTAATATATTTCTTTCATTTAGAGGAAAAGTGGAGTCCAGCTTCTTAAATCTATCTTATGTTCCCTTCACTTATATCGGAGCACACATTTTCCTTTGTCTAATAAATTGATTAAATTTGTGGAGAAAATGATGAGAGACTTTTTATGGGGCAAAGCAAATGAAAATTCGAGTTTTCCAAAGGTTAAGTGGGCAGATGTATGCAAACCCAACGAGAATGGAGGGTTAGGGATCATCTCTTTAAGAGTAGCCAACAATTTTTTTTATTAAAAGAATTTAGAGAGTACTTCGAGACAAACATTCAATGCAGATGAGATGGCTTCACAACTTTTTTCTGAAAGTGAACAACCTATGGTCACTTTTACTTAAATCATGCTTCTCTATTTTCTGAAAGTGAACAACCTATGGTCACTTTTACTTAAATCATGCTTCTCTTAGTTCCTTAAGCAACTTTTAAAGAAAAGACATGAAGTAGCAAATGAGGTTTGTTGTAAAGTTGGGAATGGAAAGGTTGCCTTCTTATGACACGAAAACTGAACTGATTATGGTCCCCTTTTGTCAAAACATGATCAAAAATCAAAACAGAGGAAAAAGAGAAGGGGACGAAAGCAAGTTTTAGGAGCCAGATCAATGCTCTTCTGGACTTTTCTTTATTTCTATATTGTACAAAAAACACAATTGGGCTATATATACAAAAGCCCAAATACCAACAACTAACAAGCTAGTAACCGCTACTAACAACAAATTAAGTTACTGATAACATTTCTTCACTCCCCCTCAAGTTGGGGTTCATATACATTTTTAACACCCAACTTGGACAAGAGATATTCATGTTGCTGCACTCCTAATCCTTTGGTAAGTAAATCTGCAATCTGCTCATTTGTAGAAACATGCTGAGTTTGAATTAATCCACACTGAATTTTCTCACGTACAAAGTGACAGTCTATCTCGATTCGTTCTTTCATGATATACAGGATTAGCTGCAATCTGCAAAGCTGCTTGGTTATCACAATATAACACAACTGATCTATTATTCTTAAATCCCAGTTCTTCAAGTAATCCTAATAACCATACCAACTCTGCAGTAGTAATGGCCATGCTCCTATACTCAGCTTCTGCTGAAGATCGAGAAATCGTGCTACTAACAACAAATTAAGTTACTAATAACATTTCTTCAGTTACTAACAAAACTTTGTTTTCAAACACCTCACGACTTTTGTAGTACTGTTTAACTCTTACACTCTTGCAAAAATACTATGAAGGCATTAAACTATCAAAGGCAATAATAAAGCACAACAGAGATTTAACAAATGTTAACTTTTATTACTTTTCCCAAAGTGTACAAAGGAGTTATCTCTCTCAATATGAATAAGAGCAAAGCTCAAATGAGCTATTTATATTTTATATGCATCTCTAATTTGCTAGCCAAGTTACAATTTATAATCTTAACTGAACTAAACTAACTAGATCACATCTTATCCTTATTAAATTACATCACGCTAGCAAATAAAAATATTGATATGAGCTTGATATCTGTGACACATCAGTCTGATAATCACTGAACTTCGAGTAAAACTGTTGATATGAACTTAATGTCTGTGAGACATCAGTCTAGTGAATTCTTGACTAAACTTGGAATAAAACTGTTGATATTACGGTCATTTAATAGATATGAATTTGATATATATTTGTGAAATATCAATCTGGTGAATTTTTTTTTTGGAAATAATTTGGTGAATTCCTGACTACTGAATTGCTAATAAAAATATTGATATGAACTTGATTTCTGTGAAATATCGGTCTAGTAAATTTCTTATCATTGAACTTCGGATAAAACGACTATTGTGAAATATTAACCTGGTGAATTCTTAATCCCCGAACTTCGAATAAAATTGTTTATATGAACTAGATGTTAGTGAAACAATAGCTTCGTAAATTCCAGATCATAGAACTTCAAATAAAATTGTTGATATAAACTTGAAGTTTGTAAAACATCAGTCTAGTGAATTCTTGATCACTGAACTTTGAATAAGATTGTTGATATAAACTTGAGGTCTGTAAAATATTAGTTCAGTGAATTCCTGATCATTGAACTTTGAATAAGACTGTTGATATCATGAACTTCATGTCTGTAAAATTTTTTATTATTGAATTTCGAAAAAATTGTTGATATGAAATTGATGTCTATAAAATATTAGTCTGGTGTAGTTATGTTTTTATAACGATGATAATTACATATTAGATAAATTTTAAAGATACATAATTTTTAATTAATTAAATTTATTTTAATCTCTTATGTCATATTTATTAAAAATTATCAATAAAAATATTTTTATTAAAAATTATAAATAATTTTTAAAAATAATATTTATTTTAAATATTAAATTAATTTTTAAATAAAACTTATATATTTTGAAGATAGTTTAAATTTAATTATATTTATCATTAAATTAATCTTATTTTATTTAATTACAAAAAATAAATTATTAAGTAACTTAAATTATTCATAATTTTTATTAATAATTTATATATACTAAATAATTACATAATATATATATTTAGTTTATAGAAAATCAGATTATTAAAAAATATAATAAAACTACTTTTTGTAGTTTTCATAAAATTAAAAAAGGGAAGAAACTGAAACCAAAATCTCAAATAAACAGATTTTTTTTGCTAAATTTGAAAACAAAAGTAGAAAATAAAAAAAATATACACGAAAACAAGTGGACCCGAAACTTCCAGTAGAACTGTAGGTATGAACTTGATATCTAGGAAACATCAATATGGTAAATTCTTGATCACTCACTGAACTTCGAATAAAATTATTGACATGAACTTGATGCCTGTGAAACATCAGCCTAGAGAATTCCTGATATGTGAACTTCGAATAAACTGTTGACATGAACTTGGTGTCTATAAAACATTAGAATAGTGAATTCCTGATCGCTGAACTAAGAATAAAATTGCTGATATGAACATGATATGTATGAAACATCATTCTGGTGAATTTCTGATCACTGAACAAAGAATAAAACTATTAATATGAACTTGATGCCAGTGAAACATAAGTCTGGTAAATTCTTAATCATTGAACTTTGAATAAAACGTGAATTCTTAATCACTGAAATGAGAATAGAACTGCTGACATAAAATTGATGTATATGAAATATCAATTCAGTTTGGCACCATTTTCTCTCTCCTCCTCAAAAGCTCTGCCTTCTCTCTTCCATTTGTTTCCCGCCCCTTTGGATTTAACCCTCCTCCGTCGGGTGCCCATTCTCATGGGTGACCCGACACCCTCTCCTGACCCATACCCGCCTCTCCCTTCTTCTCTTTCTGGCTCTCTGGTGGCTTCTCCGGTGGTGGCGCGAGAACTTGGTGTTGCCTCCCAGTCGACGACGCTGTCGGGAGCAAACCCATCTGCCTCCCCTGCTGTTCGCAGCTTCCCTCCTGGACAACCTCCGGTGTCTTCCACGGCTCCGACTCAGCGGCCCTCCGGCAGCGGCTCCTGGCGAGACAAGGTCTTGGTTCAACATCGACGCGACCTGCTTACCCATTACCCCCATATGCTCCAGAATGGCGTCATCTCTCCCCCAGCGGATCTGCTTCGGGCAGGCGCCCGAGCTTGGTCAAACGCGTTGGTGGGGGTTTTTTTGGGGCAAACGACTGGCCTTTTCGGCGATTCACACGTGGGCCAATGCTAGGTAGAGCAAGAAGGGCTTCGAAAAAGCCATGCTGATGGATGATGGGTTGTTCCTTTTCAAGTTCTCCTCCGACGCAGATGTCACCGAGATCCTTGAGCTTGGGCCTTGGCATGTGGGTGACCAACCCCTATTTTTGCGGCAATGGCGACCAGGTATGGATCTGAACAGAGGCTCTGTAGAGGTTATTCCTCTTTGGGTTCACTTCCATGGCGTTCCTTTGGAGTACTGGACAGTGGAGGGACTTAGTCACCTCGCTAGTGGCATTGGTAAACCGATCTGCCTGGACTCCCAAACAGCAGCAATGGATCGAATCGGGTATGCCAAAATCTGTATTGAAGTTGCCAAGGATGCCCTACTTCTGGACAAAGTGACCATCCGACGGTTAGATGCCGCTGGTGAATTGATTTCTGATAGCATTTCCCTCTCCTATCCTTGGAATCCGCAAGCTGTTAGTAAGAAATGGGTGCCGACGGGACGAACATTTGTATCTGGTTGGTCTGAGGACCTAGCCCTCGGTGCCATTCAGCCCTCAGTGCCGACTACTCAATCTGCTCCTGACCCAACCACATATGGCGAGCTAGCGACTGATTTGGCCAAGGCTTCGGGGAGCACAGTCGTTAATGGATCACTACCAATGGAATGTAGTAGGCTGATGTCTATGGGAACAGAGGATAATGCCGCAAAGGTTGATCAGTCCTTGGTGGACTTAGCACCCACGATAGAGCTTGGGGAGATGGATAGCCTTGTTG